>JAKFAO010000004.1:600000-775000 GCA_021527695.1 Naematelia aurantialba
CAACTCGGGCACTTCCCACATCTCGACGCCGACACCGGGCCCGATATTCGCCCGCACCTCGTCGAGCATGACGGTTGGGTCGCCGTCCTTCAACGGCGCCGAGACGAGCCAGTAGCTCAAGTCGGAGGGCATATTGACGACACTCGGGGAGGCACCTCAGGCCCTCTGCTGATCGTCTGCTTGCTTCTCTGTCTCGGAGACGAGGAGGAAAACCCGAGTCGTGCGTGATTCTTCGAGACAAGTTGCAGAGCAATATGAGCTAGGTGCACGATGGAGAGCAGAGGTCCGAAGCTGCCGGTCTAGGCGTGCCAACACCGACATCACGCAAAAGATAGGCGCGCGCTGTTGTCCGCCGGAACATCTGTTGATGCTGGCGTCATTCGGCAAAAAGTGCTCGAGCTCATGTGTCGAGTGGTCTATCCTTGCCTCATTGTCTTGCAGCTTTGTAGTCTCAGTCGTGCCATCTCAGTCTTGTCTGTCATAGACATCTCACAATTTCACTGCTGCCCCGCGAACCCATCGAACTGATCATAGACCATCGCTCCCGCTCACACGATCATGTCCTTCCGTCGATCCGTCTTCTCTATCCCTCTTCCCCGCCGCTCATTGCCTGTACAGCGATTCGCTGGACCGCCAGTACGACCGCCACCTGCATCCGCACTACGATCACTACGCCTCCCCTATACTCCAGTGGAGATCGATGTGACTCTTGGCAGCAGAGCATTGCATACGACTCGCCCCAGGACGGCGCGATACGAGCGCTTCGACTCTCGACCCTCAGTGGGCTCTTCCGGCTACTCTGGCTCTTCAGGACCACTGGGTGGGGGACCGGGCGGATGGCAGGCTGTATGGGCGTACCTGCGTAGAAGACTCGGCGGAGATCGGGCGATATATGTTTACGGCTTTGGTCTGGGTGGCGCCGGGCTATATTATGTCCTTCAGTGAGTGGCGTGCATGAACAAGAACGCTTCACGGATGAGGAAGAGAAGAACGTTGCATCCATGTGCATTGAGAAGAAGCTGGATATATGTATTGGAGGAGGGAACGAAAGTGGACGGGGCAGTAGATGCAAAAGTCCTGTGGCAATGATGGCGCAGGTGGAGTGCATGTAGCTAGAACTCCCGCCAGAAGACAACAGCGATCATACTTGACGAGTAACTCGCTAACGCCAGCAGCCTCGAGAGGGTACCTGGAACAGGCCGTCTGAGATTCATGGACGTCTCTGAAGCTTCTGAACGAGAGGTACGCTGCAGCTTCTACAGTCCCCCCGTCCATTCCCCTCTTCCCCTCCGTCCGTTCCCCTCTGCCAGTGCCCTCTTCCATTCTTCTCTCCCAAAACTCCCCGTATTTCAATGCTGCCCATTCTCCCTATGCAATACTGCTCATTCTCTCACCCATCCTTCACCCGTATACTGCCAAGCCTAACCATACGATAGCTCGGCTACCAAACACAACTACAGACCCTACAACAGTACTCTACCGCGCTACTCCCCCCAAACCATCCGCAGACCCGACGGGTCCGCAACGTCGCAGCGCGGATCATCGAGTCGTCCGGGCTTGGACGGGTCAAGACCGGCGGTGAGATGGGACACGTCGAGGCGCGTGTACCTGCCTGGCATGGGGGTGGAGGACCAGACGAAGGGATAGATGTTGGGGAGATCTTTTTCGGCGGAGGCAAGGAAGCGAAGCTCGCAGCTGGGAAAGAAACAGAGTGGGAGGTGAGTTTCATCGAGAGACGTAATGTCTACCTTCCAAGCAAGCAATGAAGGAAGGAGGAAGGAGGGAGGAGGAAGGAGGGAGGAGGAAGGAGGAAGGAGGAAGGAAGAAGAACGGAGGAAAGAGGAAGGAGAAGGAAGGAAGGTGCTGATACCAGAAGGTCTATGTAATCGACGACAAGAAGACAAAGAACGCTTTCGTCTTGCCTGGAGGCAAGATTTTCGTCTTTACAGGCATCCTGCCAGTTAGTCAGAACGATGATGGCCTCGCAACGGTCCTAGGGCACGAGGTGGCTCACCAGGGTGAGCTGAACGGAGCCTGTGTTTTCGGTACGAAACTCACATCGAGCAGTGGCGCGACACCCAGCAGAACGTATGAGCTACATGAAGGTACAGTCTACATTTTCCTCGACATAGCACTGGACAGACGTATCACTGGACAAACCTAATGTCTCTTTCGTTCTAGGTGTTGTTCGTCGCTGGCCTGTTGCTCGAATCGCTGGGTCTGGATGTGGGTGTATCCAGAGCCCTCTTGGCACTTCTCCTACAGTACGCTTCCACTTGGTACCGCTACTTCCGCTCACCACTGTAGGCTGCCCAACTCTCGGACGTCCGAGTCCGAAGCCGACCAGATTGGGCTCCGGCTCATGTCGTCAGTCTGCTCTCCAGTTTCAAGGTATTCACAAGCCGCGGCTCACTCTAGCAGACGCGCATGCTTCAACCCTGAGGAATCGACCAGGTGAGCTGAGCTGGCCTGTTGGCCATCTAGTACAACTCTGACGCCAAGCAGGATGTGGCAACGCATGTCCGAGTCTGAAAAGGGCAGCGGTGTGGGCGGCTCGATCGATTTCCTGAGCACCCATCCAGCGAACGCTAAGCGGATCAAGGTGAGTCAAACGCCGTTGGTCAGGGCGATTGACTGATCATCCCCAGCAACTGCACAAGTGGATGCCCGAGGTGAGCTTCCGCTTGCTTCCCCTTCCTTTCGGTGTTTGCGCTTCCCTGAGAGGATCAACGTCCTCCCCTCTGCGTCTACGACAAGGTTTCCTGCGACTAGGAGAGCTAGGAGAGGGGGACCAACTCTCTCCCATCTCGTTGCAGACACGGTCGCGGCCCTCACGCCTGCCTGATCTGCCGACTGCGCGATACCGGCTATGCGGCTACTTGATACTGGTGCGGCTACTTGATACTGATGGCTACTGCTACAGGCACAAGCGATCCGAGCAGGTTCGCCGTGCGGCGCCACGACGCAGCAGTTTGGCGGGTTCTTGGATACTCTAGGCGCTGCCAATCAGGGCATGGGCAGGACTTTCTGGGGGTAGGGTGTGTTTGTCGCACGAGGGGTGTGTGGCCGGGCATGGTCCCAGGAGGTTAGGCTAGTGTTGTGTTAGAGAGTTCCGGGTGCGAGGCGCAGTCTCGACATGGTAGACTGCTGCAGTAGGCTGTCCGCTGTACGCTACCTCAGTATCCAGGGGACCAAGGATGACTAGGGACTAGACGACTGGGACTAGGACACGAGACGCCAGAGAATACCTGCCTTTCGGGGTTCGGGTTGATGGCGAACCCCGTGATTTCGGACTCTGACAAACAAATCAAAACGTCACGGCGCACCAGAAAAAAAATGTCGTCTCACGTCTTGCAACCTCTTCGACACGACGTCGACGGGTGTCTTGTGTCTCGTGTCGCTGGTAGCACTGGGAGAAGCGAGAAACTATACTCTGTGTGACGAGCCAGCACTCAGAGGCGTCCAACATCCATCGCCCACCGACCATCGTCTACCGTTCAACGTCCGACATCCGAGTCCCACGTGCCCGACCCTCGCTCCCAAGACACCGATCCGATAGAGAGCGTAGAGCCAGCCACTGAGATTAGATCCAGAGCTAGACAGCAGAGACGAGAGATGGTCGCTCATATTCCCGACGTCCCGGCTGTGGCTGCGATCGAGAACAGCGGGAACGTAGCGGCACCTGGGTTCCTCGTCGAACCCAAGGCATACTCGTACGAGGTGAGTCCGTCCGGCATCACCTCGTTCTGGCTCTGTTTCCATGTCTGTGTCTGTGCCTATCTCCTCTCTAAGACCCTCCTCGGGATCCCTCGGTGCTCCCTGTATGCTCCCTATGTGCTCCCTATGGCCAGAGATGGGCCAGCCGTGTGCTCTCACTAGTGGTCTCTAGATCCTGCGGTGGGCCAGCTTGGAAGTCTCGCTGATGTAGCATAGGTCGTGCAAGGATACTTTATACAGAATGGCCCCAAGCCAAAACACATGGAGTTTGACGAGATGGTGCGCCTCTCTTCTCCCCCTTCCTCTGCGTGCACCTCGCCTGCCTCCACCTTCGCCTTCCACATTCCTCTCCGTGTCCTGTCACCTCCCCGCATCCTGCCCAGCGTGGACAAGATGCGCCGCCAGTCACAGATCGTTGTGCTGACGGTGGAGTTCTGCGCTCGCGTTATACCGGACCTCGTCCCGTCCGATACATTTCCATCACCTCCACTCTCGTCTGCTCGCCTTCCATGTATCATCTATCACCCATGTGCGACAACATACGCCTCCGCAACCTCAACCGTTCCCGCTACCGCCTCGATAACGTTTAATGACACACTGCCAACCCTTTCCCCCTTGCACGACGTGGAACCGCAACAACAGCTCAAGCGCTCGTTTGGCCTCATCGACACCTCTCCAGATAGATGGCGCAACCTCCGGCGTGACGTTGCGAAGCTGCAGGCCGAAGCGCCCGAGGGAGTCAAGTATAAAGTGCTCTTCCTCGGTTGGTCGTTCCGTTCCTATTCGCACTCGAGGGTTGGTTCTGCGGCTGATAGAGATAGGACGGCATGGACAGGGATGGCATAATTTCGGGGCGACCAAGTATGGCGTTGATGTGAGTCTCTCTGGCCGCCTACCTTAGCCCTCTGCTGCACGCTTTATGTCTCGGGTATCAGTTTCCAGTTTCTCGCCTCGCCCCTCCTCGTCCTCCCTACTCGAGTGCACTGTTGGTTTAGGGCCTACCATGCCTACTCGCCCCATTACCCGTTTCTCGCTACCTCTCGTAGCAGCAACAGGGCAGTCCGGCTGTTCCTGGAATTGCGCTGACTGGTCTTCAGCCATGGGAAGACAAATGGACCTTTCTCAACGGCGACGGCGAGATCACGTGGGGCCCAGACCCCGACCTCACACCTCTGGGCGTCGCACAGGCGCGCGCCATCCAAGCATGCTGGACCGCCGAGCTCCCGTTCGACCCACCCATCAAGTCCGGGGAGATGCGGTGGCTCGTGTCGCCGTTGGCGCGCACGGGGCAGACGCTGTTGGAGAGCTGGGGGCCGCTGTTGGCTGGGACGCCCGAGGTCTGGGAGGATTGGAGGGAGATCTACGGAAGCCATACGTGTGATAAGCGGTCGTCCAAGGTCGGTCCTCTCCCCGACTCCTCCGCCTCTTCTCCGCCTCCCTCGTCGGAGATGGTCTCGTCCGTCTGTCCTCTCGCGAGACTGTCTCTTGGAGCCCGCTGACACACTCAGTCGGTGATCCAGCAAAAGTTCCCGCAGTTCAGGATCGAGCCAGGCTTCACTGAAGAAGACGAGCTCTGGACGGCCGATTACAGGGAGACGGACTTGTCGATGCAGGTCCGGAGCCAGCGGGCGCTGGACCGGCTGTTTGGGCCAGACGGCGCGCCGGAGAGTTGTGAGTCTGCGGCCTCCTGTCCTGCACTTTTGTTGTCCTTTGTCTCTGTGTCCTGCTTGCTTCGTGTTCGAGTGCCATTCTGATGCGTCCTCCTGAAGCGCATCGTGCTGCTCCATCTCGCAGTCCATATTTACATTTACATTTACATTTACATTTACATTTACATTTACATTTACATTTACATTTACATTTACATCTACATTTACATTTACGTTTACATTTCCATCGCTTAGCCCGCTGCCACCTCCAAGCCTCGGCGCTGACATGCCCAGACATCTCCATCACGGCGCACTCGGCCATCTTTCGCAACACGCTCGCAGTGCTGCGGCACCAGCCGTACCCCCTCGCCACGGGCGAGATGATCCCTGTGGTCGTCCGGGCTACTCCGGTGGCGCGCTCATGACAGCGGCTTGGCGCTGCGGAGGATAACGAGGTGTTGCTGGCAGAACGGGAGGCATTATGGCATAACGAGGTGTTGTGCAGGTCAACGTGAGGTTGCACGAGGCTTCGCGTATAGGTGCAGGACAGGAGCTCAATAGAGGCGTGTGGAATAGAGCACGGCGGTATGTGGACCAGAGGACCTTGTAGCTGCGCGAGCTTAAGGATGGAGGATGGAGGATGGAGGATGGAGGGAACAGGAGACAAAGCGGTTAGACAGAAGAGAAACGACGAAGCGGCCCTCGCACATGAGTAGGATAGCATCACCGACACATCACTAGATACCATACAATGTCATCTCGCGTCATTTCATACTAGACCCAGACGCGCCCCTCAGAGCCCCTCGACCATACTCCACACGCGCTCGATGCCGTCTTTGCCGACCTGGTAGAACACATGTTCCTTGACGACCCGTCCGTCGGCCAGCACGATCCGCAGCCGCGCTCCAATCGTGCCTGTGGGCGCGCGGGGACTCCCCACCGCCCCGTCGCCTGCTTCCCCCGGGTCGGCGTCGGCGGGCTCTGGATCCGCCGTGAGAGCCTCGATGTGGAACACCGACAGCGGGAGGATGAGCGCGTGGTACTGGTCCCGCGAGAGCGGGCGGTCGTTGTGCGTGATGCGCGGGGCGAGGAAGGCGTCGAACCGCGTCAACGCGGACGGAGCGGCCGACGAGGCGTAGCCGTTGATCCCGGCAATGTACGACCTGTAGAACGTGTTGAGCGATTCCTGCGCGCTCCGGGGTCCTGTCATGTTGGTGTGGCGTTGGGCGTTGGACGTTGGACGTTGCACCGTGGACCGTGGACGTTGGATCGTGGACGTTACACGGTGTGTGTGTGCTGGGCCAGCTGTGCGTCGAGTCGAGGTTGGATGTGTCGAGTCGACGTCGCCGCTCCACAACGGGGATACAAGGACACTCGGCGCTGGACCAGCCGGTAATCCTCGGGCCGAAAAAAGTCCATCTCAAAAAGTCACAAGTCCAGTCACCCTTCGTCTGCCAGCACCATATGCTGAGCGACGGCGATGGGAGCTGGTTCTCGGCTACGGCCATCGCTGCTCTCGCCCCGCCTGGGTACACCAGGCCGCTCGGGGCGCACGCTGTGCTGCGCAAGGCCTATCAGCACGAGGCCGGGCCGGTCGAGCCACACTGCCCCTCTGCACTCTCTGCCTCCGAGGACAACTGCAGCCCGAGCGAGTTCCAGTTTGCGTACAGCGACCGCGGTCTCCAGCCATCAGCGTACGGCCGCCCAGCTGGCGGCCCAGCTGGGGAGCAGACCACGCGCAGGCCCGAGGACGCCGTCGAGATCATGCTCGAATGCATATACAGCCTCAGGTACAGCCACGACGGATGAAGACACGCCCGCCTTGCTGGCGCTCCTACGGCGGAACCCCGAGATATCCGCGCTAGACGCTCACAACGAGCTGCGCTGGATCCGCCAGGCGCAGTCTTCAAACTCCAGCCCCAGCTCCAGCTCCAGCTCGAACTCCAGCCCCAGCCCCAGCTCCAGCTGCAGCTCGAACTCCAGCCCCAGCCCCAGCCCTAGCTCTAGCATCGAAACGAGTGCAGGTTCCACTGCCTCCAGCTCCTCTGGCTCAGTGTCCATAGCAGAGCTTTGCGCCAGACGAGGCGCGGGCGAGCCGCTGCAGTATGTTCTAGGTGCGTGACCGACACTTGCCCTCACTCCTCGCTCGTGTCTTGTCGCTCATCCCTCGTCACTGTGGCCTGTGCAAGGGTCCAGCCGTGTTAACCCCAGACCTAGGTGATGTCGACTTTGGCCCGCTCACGCTCCTCACGCGAGCGCCGGTACTCATTCCCCGCCCCGAGACGGCGTTCGTCGTGGCCAGACTAGCGGGGTATCTCGTGTCTGCTTCCTCTTCTTCCCCTACTTCCTCTTCTTCCCCTACTTCCTCTTCTTCCCCTACTTCCCCTGCTTCCCCTCCCTCCCCTGCTTCCCCTTCTTCCCCTGCCTCTCCTACTTCCTCATCCCGGTCTACAAACGACACCGCTTCCCGCTGGTCGAAATCCGAGCATATGGCCAATACGTATCTCCCCGACTCGCCGTCGTCGCCGTCGTCGCCATCGCGGCGCTTACGCATCGCCGACCTCTGCTCTGGATCGGGCTGTATCGCCCTCCTCCTCGCGCACCTCGTGTCCCCCGCTCCGGTCGTACGCGGCTTCGACATCAGCCCCGCAGCCATCGCGCTCGCGACTGAGAATGCTCGGCGGCTGTCCCGCGGTGTCGATGCAAGTGGCGTCGATGGCTTTCGCGTCGATCCCGCTACTAGTGTCGACTCCGCATCTGGTGTCGATGGCGCAAGTGGTGCCGCTACCACCCGCACCCACACCAACGGCAACGATGACGTCGGTGCCCACGACCGCCACCACCTCGCACCAGACACCGCATTCACCCAGCTCGACCTGTTCCACCCAGACGCGGCGGCGCACCTCGCCCGCGCGCTCCCACCAGGACCAAGGTACGATATCGTCGTCGCCAACCCGCCGTACATTGCTGCAGACGAGTACGCCGCCCTGCCCCACAGTGTCAGGGCGTACGAAGACCCGCGGGCCCTGCTTGGCGATCCTACCGAGACGGGCTGGTCCGATCCCGCTCTGTCTGTGGCTGAACACAGCTCAAGTGATCCAGGCAGCCCAGACCATCCGGGTCATCCAGGCCATCCGGGTGCTTTCGGTGGCCCAGGCGGTTCGGCTGGCCCAGGCGCTCTGGCCGGCTTGACATTCTACAAACGCATCACCGAGCTGTTACCGCACCTGCTCGACGAGCAGCCATCCCCACCGCGATATCCGCGAATAGCACTGGAAATCGGCCACACACAGGCAGAACAAGTAAGCAGGATCTTGCTTGCGAGTCGGTACGTGCACAAGACCGAGGTTTGGCAAGACCAGTACGGAAGAGACAGGATGGTAGTAGGTTGGACCAAGTGATCCAGAGTACCCTGCAGTGGACATTACGCAAGTATCATCCGTGAAAACCAGCATCGACATCTGTACACCCTGCATGCATGCACATATCCGTGGACTGCGCTACAGTGATTTTTGACAACTGCCTCTAAGCGAGGTCGGTGATGTTCATTGGCATTTCGTCGATTTCTACAGACTGTCAGCAGCAACCATGAGACCGCCAGGAAACCTACGAGTCGAGTAGTACTGCTCAATGTCTCGCAGGATACGGACGTCCTCGATGGTGACAAAGTTGATTGCAACTGCGCCCTCGTATCAGCAATCGATCTACCCGCACACACATGGCACTCACCGCCCTTGCGCCCAAATCGACCGCTTCGGCCAATACGGTGCAGATAGTTTTCACGCGACGCTGGCAGATCATAGTTGATGACCAGCGATACCTGCTGCACGTCGATACCTCGAGCCCACACGTCGGTGGTGATGAGTACTCGGCTACATCGATTAGCTTTGAACTGCCTTCTGACCAGCCTCCTCGCTCACCTTTGACCACCGCGGAATTCCGCCATGATCGCATCTCGCTCCTTCTGCACCATCTCGCCGTGCATGCTGCTCACAGTAAAGTTGGCCTCGCGCATTTTCTCGGTCAACCAGTCGACCTTGCGGCGCGTGTTGCAGAAGATGACAGCTTGGGTAATAGTCAGAGTATCGTACAAGTCGCACAGCGTGTCAAATTTCCAGTCCTCCTTTTCGACCGCAACAAAGAACTGCTTGATACCTTCAAGAGTCAATTCGTCACGCTTGACGAGGATGCGGATAGGGTCGGTCATGAACTTTGTTGTCATTTCCAGCACATCATGAGGCAATGTGGCCGAGACGACAACGACCTGAGTAGCCGGAGGGAGGTATCTGTAGATGTCGTAAATCTGGTCCTTGAACCCTTTGTTGAGCAGTTCGTCGGATTCATCAAGGATGAGCATCTACTGCCTTGAGCCTCGTTTCCTGCCAGCGGTCAGACAAGGCTTACCTTGATATCCTTGGTGCGCAGATTCCGCCGGCGGATCATGTCAAACACCCTGCCTGGTGTTCCGCTGACGACCTGCTGTCCAGCCTCGAGCTTGCGGATATCCTCGCCTACGCTGGTCCCGCCGATACACGCGTGACACGATACATTCATGTAATCGCCCAGGGCAAGCACGACCGTCTGGATCTGCACCGCCAGTTCTCGCGTGGGCGAGAGCACGAGCGCCTGTGTCTCGCGGATGTTCATGTCGATCGACTGGAGCATGGCGATGGAAAATGTCGCCGTCTTACCCGTACCCGACTGGGCCTGGGCGATCACGTCCCGTCCCCGCATGATAGGAATGATAGCACGCTGCTGAATCGCAGACGGCTTCTCAAAGTCTAAAACCCTAAGTACACGCCGTGGATTCATGCGCCGAACACGCAGCACTCACTGTACGCATAAATGCCTCGAAGCAGATCTTCTTTCAAGTTGAGCGCTTCAACTGCACGGCGTCAGCTGCGATACCTGGACCAGAGGGAATAAACAAACAAGTAGGAGCCTGTACTCGAGAGGAGCAAAAGTGATCACACGTGAGCACTCCAACTCCTCTCGAAGAGAACGCTGCATCCTTGGAGAGACGGGCCGCAGCGTTCGGATACGTACGACAGAGACTGCCTCGGAAGACTCGAAAACGAGCTTCTCATCGCCGCTACAACTGTCAGCTGAGATCAGGGTGTGGAAGCGACTAGCGGACGTGTTTAGTGCCATGTTGAACCAGCGCCGTGTCCTTTTTGTTGATGATGAGATCGAAAGAGATAGATAGCTGAAGACAGAGTAGTTGTAGAAGAAAGAGGACAGAGGTGGCAAGGTATTGCCGAAATTGAAGTGGCGGATGTTTAGAGGAGGGATCTTTTAAACTGTCCCCGTGCTGTCCGTCTTGCAGTATATTTCGCCTAGTTGACTTGTCTTGGCTATATCTTTTGGTTACTCGTCAAGAGCACGGCACAGGATGGACTCCATCATCGAGACGCAGCGGCAGACCCACGAAGAGTTGGAGCGATACGAGCAAGCCCTCGCCGATGTGCTCTTCCAGACACCTACTGCAGTTCGTCTTTCACCTGTCGCTCTTACATTGCTTTGACTGATCCGCTGGTATAGCAACGAAACATCACGAGGCGAGATCGTAAAGCGGCGGATATACTGAAACGGATAGAGGAGCTGCGAGGAGGGCTGGTGGTGCATTACGAGGATGCTCCAGGGTGAGTCTTGGAGTCGTGCACATCCGTACGGTTGTGGACATGCCTCGAACCGGCTGCAAGAGCACGGGACCTCGGGGCCAGCTGCCTTGGTGCTGAGATGACCATATATTCAAACCGCATCGGCTCCTCCATCCGAGAGATGTAGTAGCTGTGTTTCGTGCTGACCGGAAGCTGATCTCGCTCAGGTTGCGCCCAAAGGAACTCGCCCTGCTTTCGCAGCCGCCTCCAGGGGAAGACGACCTGGCCGAGTTTTACGTGCGCTTCAACAAGATCAAAGACTTCCACCGCCGGAATCCAGGCATCAACGCCCGGCAATTCCTGAACGAGCTGGATGAGCTGGTCAAAGGGGATGGCGTGCAGACGTTGGCTGGAGAAGGCGATGATGGAGAAGTCGTGGTGGATCGTGAGCTCCCTCGTAGCGAACTAGGTCTGGAGCTGACTTTACAGCTTTGGACTCGGTGTTCTCTGGCGAAGAAGCATATGGTAAACACCTGGATCTGTATCTGCCCCATACCATGTACCTCAATCTGAAAGGAGCAAACAAGTTAGTGCTTCCGCCCGAGATATTGGTCGCAGCTGATGGCGGTAGACGCTCATATATCTCTTACCTCGACATGCTTCGCCACGGACAAGTTGAAAAGACGTTGGACGTTAAAGAAAAGTCGGTGCCGGCTTACCTCGAATACGTCCAGACGCTGTACAATTACCTGTTATCCTTCTTCGAACGAGCCCTGCCCCTTATTGACCTGCAGTCGAAATTGGACGAGGAGGGAGCCAAATTCGAAAAACTGTGGGAAGAGGGACAGGTGTCCGGATGGGACTTGAATGCAGGAACGAAATCGAAAGTTGCACCTGCAGCCAATGGAAGCGGAATCTGGTGCCCTTACTGTATGTTCTCCTTGACGACTGTGTCCTGCTTGCTCGTCGTGCTGAGGCGCTATAGGTCAAAAGAGCTACAGTAAACAGACGGTTTACGACGCGCACTTGGCTTCGGACAAACACAAGAAACGAGAGAAAGAGGGAAAAGCCGTCGCGGACCCGTCGCACGCCAACGGCTCTGGCTCTCCAGCGCCCGGCGCCGCGTCGTCGTCGACTGCACGAGACAAGCTGAAGATTCCCGCTCGAATGACGTTTCTCGTTTCCGCGCTTCTCCTGTTCCCGCCTATTCCGCAGCGCATCGCCGATTCTAGAGGAGAAGTGGAACGTCGGATGGCACTAACGGCTGCCGAGCGCGAGGCTGAGATGGAGGAGGCGGAAGAAGCACCGCCTGTCGCGGTCGAGATCAACAACGATGACGAGGAGGAAGAGGATGACGGCAAGATCTACAATCCGCTCAAGCTTCCTCTTGGGTGAGAGTCCATGTCTCTGTGTCCCGTGTCCCCGTGTCCCGTGTCCCCGTGTCCTTCGTGCTTGCTGCTCGCGTACGCAGTGGTGCATGACGTTGCTGACGTCCCTACTAGCTGGGACGGCAAACCAATTCCGTTCTGGCTGTACAAACTGCACGGTCTCGGCGTGACGTTCGACTGCGAGATATGCTCAGATAGTACCTTCCAGGGACGCAAAGCGTGAGTGGTCGAGACTGGTTTTTGCTGAAGTCGGCAGATTCGATCGGCATTTCCAGGAATCAAAGCATGCGTTTGGTATGCGCGCGCTTGGGCTGCCTAATACCAAGCATTTCCACGGCATCACCAAGATTGCCGACGCGCTTGCCCGTGGGTATCTCCTCTCCTCCCTACCTGGCTCTGTTCTCTGTAGCAACTCGCCTGTAGTCTGTACATATCTAGTTCCCTGGCCCTGAGCTCTGTCGCGCTCTGTCACGCTCCGTCACTGGCGAGTCGTGCTGTTACTGACGCGGGGCGTAGTGGCGGAGAAGCTCAAGCAGGAAGGACGCCAAGAGCTGAGCGCGATGGAAAAGGCGGAAGAGTTTGAGGACGCCGACGGCAACGTGTACGACAAGAAGACGTACGAAGATCTCAAGCGGCAGGGACTGTTGTAGCCGGCTTCGTTGATGTGCTGTCCTAGTCGTAGTCTCGTCGTAGTGGGGTTGGGTCAGATGCCATGCACCCAATCTATCTGCCGCTTGCCACACGGTGCAACCACACGACGACAGACGACAGACGATAGACGATAGACACAGAAACATGACAAGGATGTAGAAGACGCAGCTACCGATGTGGCAGGTGGGTAGAAGACGCAGAACCGCCGTGGCATGTACCGTAGAAGACGCAGCCGATGTGGCATGTGGGTCAAGACGCAGCTTATGTGGCATGTACCGTAGAAGATGCAGCTACCGATGTGGCAGGTGGGTAGACGACGCAGCCGATGTGGCATGTGGGTAGAAGACGCAGCCGTGACGCTTGGCACCAATGGAGCGCTCATGCATACCGCCTCCAAATGCCCTCGACGGACATATTCGTAGTCGGTCAACACGTCTCACACTTGATCGACAGTCCAGGTCCTGACACACCCATCTGCACCAGCACTGACCAAACCGGTACTGGCGTCGGTCCAGGCGATCCCCGATACTCCACCTGGATGAGCATTCTAGATCCCATCGTGAGCATCTCCACAACTCGCACGCCCGACCTCTCGAGAGTCGACTCGACCGACCCAGAACCAGGGGAACGGCACAAACTGAAATGGAATCGACTGGTCGGACGCCCGACGCCCGACGCCGATCGACCAAGTAGAAGGGGCAAGGGGGGGCACGGGCAACGTACCTTGATAGCAGTGTTCTTCAGCGGCCGATCCACCTCCCACACATAGATACTCTCGTCCATCGCGGCCGAGGCTAAGCGCTTCCCATCAGGCGAAAATGCGAGGGCGGTGATTCGCCCGGTGTGGAACGTCCATTTCGACGACACAAGCGTCGTCTTCGCCTTGACATCGACGAGGATTAGCCTCCCAGTCGCCTAGGACAAGCCATCAGCGCTCCATTCGTGGTCATCCCCCCTCCCCCCCCCCCCCCCGCCCCTCCTCCTCCCCCCACGCCCCACGCGATCTTCCACAGCGCAGGGTTTCCTGGTCTCCTCTTCGTCTCGTGGTCGAGATCCGGAACTTACATCGCCTGAAGCCAGCAGGGAGCCATCCGGTGAGAACGCAACCGCCAGTACCTCTCCTCTGTTATCCCCAATCTCCGTCTCCACCTTCACACTTGTGCCCGACACCGCAGCGAGCGTGACGTTTCTGCTCCCGGATCCGAAAGCGATGGTATCGCCATTCGCACCCGAGTGAGCAGCGACGGCCGCTGTTGGTCCTGCATGCGTCGAGGGCGAGGCACCGTGAGGGTGGATCTCGAGTCCTGATGGCGTAGCAACATACACCGCAGTCTGGGTTGCGGCGATACTGGCAGGCTGAGCTTTCGTCGATACCGATTGTGACCTGAATTTATGAGCTCGCGCACCCCACAACGTCCTGCTCAGCTCACGTAAAGCTTGCTCCCTCTATACTGGTCACCTTATCATCCCAGCCCGCGCTCCACACCTTGCCGTGTCCGTCGCCAACAATTGCGCTCACTCGCGCCGAATGACCAGTACCCTCAACCTCGGTGCATGTGCCCTGTGTCTCGCCGCCGACGCTGAAAGCCTTCATCGTACCGTCAAAACTACCCGCGTAAAACGTGCTGTCCTTTCCAGTGCTCAGTGCCGACGCGGTAATCGCTTTGGTAGGGCCGTGGATCGTTCGCCATTTCGTGGACGAGGATTCGCGCGTGTCGAACACGTTGAGCGTCCCGGAGAGGGAGATGGAAATGACAGTGTTGGGGTTGGCGTATACCACGCCATTCTGCTGAGATGGAACGTCCGAACCGATTGTGTATGTCTGAGACGCCTTTGTACTGCTTGCATCCCCTGATATCGTCAGCTAGCCTCGACGTGCCTACTCACAAATTGAGACAATGCCGTCCGCCCCGGCGGTTGCAATCTTGCTCGAATCAGGCGCCCACGAGCACGCCATCTACTCATAGGTCAGACTCCTAGTGGACGGTATACTAGACGTACCAAGCTGCTACTGGCTCCTCCACGATCTGCTTCGCCTTTCAACTCGCCCGTCTTGCCCTCGTATAAGAACAGCTTCCCATCGCTTGCGACACTCGCAAACAGCTCCCCATTCGGTGCGTAGCTGACATCCCGGACGAAACGAGTATGATTGGAGAGGATCTTGTCATATTTGAACGGGACGGCGGTGTGCAAGACGACCGAGTTGTCGTCCGAGCCTGAAATGGCGCGGAACGGCCGTTGATGCCGGACAGAGAGCGAGGTGATTGTTTTGGCATGTCCTGCGATCTCGCCGCAGGATGATCCCGAGTCGATGAAGAATGCCGCTCCGAACCTGAGCACCGATCCGTGAGCAATAGATATTTCTTTTTGCCGGCGAGTTGCATAGAGCTAGCAGCTTACTTGTCCTTTCCTTCTCCACCTACAATCAGCCGCTTGCTCTCTCCGTCCCAAGCTAGGTCGTTGATCTTTCCGCTCAACGGTCGGATGGCAAGTTTCAGGATGTTTTCAGACTGTGTGACATCCCAAATCCGGACGTTTCCCGCGACGTCAGCAGATGCGCAGTAGTACCCAGAAGGCGAGATTCGAGCGACCGTAGCCGTCTGAGTATGTTGGGTGTACGCATGGGCGATCGCGGGGTTCTGAGACGGTCAGTTTCCGCCACGACAGATTGATAGGAGTATCTTACATTGATATCACGTATCTGAATATAATGTCAGCACCATCTCATCTTGTAAACCGAGGTCATACGCACAATGACAGCGCGACCATTGGTGTAGATGAGCTTCTCTCCCTTGGGGTCCACAGCAAGCTTGGTCGATTCGGACCTTGCTGTGGCGGGGTTGCATGCATACAGGGGACCTTGAGCCCTCTCAGTTGTGTCTTATCTCCCCGTCATGTGCTTACCAGCTTTGTAAGGCATCTTTGGGAGTGACCGCGATCTAAAAGAGGACGTTTGTGACAACAGGACAGGCCCGCAACCATGCGTCCGAGAGATAGCCACGTGAGAGCCACGTGTATCTGATTCGGCCGGTAAGGCGCGGTGTCTCGTGTTTCAGGTTGCAGCTGAATGTCGAGCACTTTCTGAATGTGATAGACGTCTCTGGAAAGATTCAGCTATACTTGCATCGAGGACCAGGATGACGGAGACCGCACCAAACCCCAGCCGAGTAGTCAGGACGGTCTTCTTTGCACTTGTTCTAGACTTACTGGGTGAGTGATGGTTCGTGACATCGCCAAAACAGTCATCAGCTGCGCACCTTCTACCTTGAGAGAGACCTCGACGGAAGCAACGTTGGACAAACGAGCTGACTAGCACTAGCTTTCACTTTGCCTCTCCCGCTCTTTCCCCGCCTTATAGCATGGTACCTTCATCGCGAAGCTCATTCTCCCGCAACGCTTCTCGCTCGTCTACTCAATCTCTCACACTCCTGGAGGGCGGCATTGCAATCGCTATCCGGCACCAGTCACCGAACCTCTCCTGGTGAGGAAACGCGGTGGCTGCATACCGCTGGAAGAGAGGGGACAGATGCGAAGAATTGGGACATTGTGCTCCTCGGAGGCGCGATGGGCAGCCTGTTCAGCCTCTGCCAATGCGTGATCAGTCCTTGGCTCGGCAGTCGTGAGTACATGTCGGAGCATGGTCAGTCAAGAAGACTGACGCCCCAAAAGTGTCAGACAGGTACGGGCGGAAAAAGGTCCTCCTCGCTACGATGGCTGGGAATCTCATATCGGCTGCTGTATGGATCCAGTCGACCTCCTTCGTCAGCTCATCCTCTTTGCAGTTGGCTAAATACCCACGACTGATGATGAGCCTTTAGGCCTCTTTTCTGCTTTCACGCCTGATAGGTGGTCTCAGCGAAGGTAACGTCCAGCTCAGCACGTAAGCAAGCTCTCTCAAAGCAGAGACGGCAAGATTGTTGACAAAAAACAGAGCGATCATCGGAGACGTGACGACGGCGGCTACACGGTCTAAGTCGCTGGCATTAGTTGGGATCGCTTTTTCCATTTGCTTCACTCTGGGGTAAGCTACTTTCTCAGACAACGTGATCAATATAATCGAGGGAAATGCTGACTCTAATCAGCCCTTCCATTGGAGCTTACTTTGCCTCTCGTCCACTCCCGATCCACGCCGCACAAGACGACAAGCTCAATGTCTACGCACTTCCGGCCACTATATCCCTCATCTTGCTCGTTGTTGAGACATTGTATCTGGCTGCCAAACTACCGGAAACCAAACGAGCAGAAACTAAGGAGCAGCCCGAAGGTTCAAGCTCCGGCATCGTAAGAGAGTCGGTTTCCGTTCGCAAAGCCAGGCTTGACGCCATTGGTCGCTTGCACGGCCTATTCCTGCTCTTTTTCTCGGGCGTGAGCTGAGTTTGGTCAACAAGTTTAAGGGAATTCGAAACTGACCGAGGTATGTTAGGCGGAATTCACACTGACCTTCTTGACCTACGATCTATTCGCTGCGACGAATGTGCAAAACGGCCGGCTCCTCTCTTGTGAGTGCCAGCAAGGTTTTTCGTACCCTCTGACTGACATTGCGCGCAGACATCGGTATACTATGCGCTCTCTTGCAAGCTCGCCTTGTTCGCCCGTCGCTTGCTCGCCGAGGGGAGTTGCGCGTGGCTTCATATGGGATTGTCGCATGTTGCATCGCTCTTGGCCTCCTCGCCATCTTGCCATTCGACTGTATCAGATCATCTGGTCTCTTGAGCACAGCAACACTCTATACCGCGGCGACGTTTTTATCATACACCAGCGCAACGGTTGTCACTGGCCTGACAGCGGCAGCGGCCGCCTGCTGTGATGAGGACGGAGCTGCCACAGACTCATTTCTGAGACGAGGGAAGGCGATGGGTCAGTTCAGGTCCAAGGTGCGCCATAGACATGCGAGACATGTGCATGCCAGGGGACCCAGCTGACATGGCACGCAGGGACAGCTCGGAAGGGCTATCGGGCCGATTATCGCTTCGTCAATCTACTGGCTGCAAGGGCCTTCGATATGTTACTCGTTGTGTATGACGTTCATGATTGGTGTGTGGGTGGTCATGCGGGATCCGGTACGACAGGAAAAGGTCCGGAAGGACATGGACAAGCGAGCTTGATAGGCGATGCATCTCGTGCACATGGGTATGCACGGGCCTCCTGCCACTGCCCGGCATTTGCTAGTGATGATCGGAAGTGCCTGGTAACCGTTGTTGATATCCACACTGCAAAGAACGTCTGATCTTTCCTTCTATCTTCCTCGACTTGGCCCCCTTAACAGCCGCTTCTCTAGCTGCATTCACCAGTGCTCTCAGCAGAAATGAAGGGAACAGGGCATTATGAGGGATGGGAAGCAAGTGCTGCGCCCAGGGGTCTTTAAGATGGCATGCTGATCAGGATGCAGGTTTACATCGAAGCGAGTGATGGCAAACGCTTGAGTGCGTGCTTTCCTCTTGTTTCGCTATACGCAAGCATTGATTATTCTCGTATGGATGAATATCCCTTCCCCGTCAGCGACGCCGCGAGAGACGCCACCTCGACTCCAACGACGACTTCTTCCTGCTATTTGGAGACTCCGTCGGATCCCAGTCTGGTATGCCTTACAGAGAAGCAAGCTGACATTTCAAGACCTTTCAGATCTCATGCTACAAACCCAAGAGGAGTCGCTCTGCTAAACGAGACGTGCGCTTGAAACTTTCCGTCGATGGCAGGTATGTGCCAGGTAAAATCCTCGGGAAAGAGTGGTTCGGCAAGGTCTCTAGGCGGCACATTTATAGCAAGATACGAGAACAAATACATATATCAGAGCTGAGCTTCTCCAACATTGTAAGGAACAGAATGTACATCAGGTATTGATGTGGTCAGGTCTTCGCAGATATCGATGCTAATCCAGTCCAAGGCAATGGGACCCGACAGCATCTGGGGATCATCGAGGTCACATTGCAAAGCGGTACCGCGGGGACACCTTATATTGGGTTGCAAGATCGCTTCACCGACCTCACGGTTGGGGCTGTGCCGGAAAAGCTTATGAAAGTACGTAACCTCGCTGCTCTCGTTACCAGCTTCAGCCACCTAATGGTCAGAACGGCCTGGATATGACGATAACGTAGGCGATCTGAACACTCCCCCTGTGCTTTTTATGATTGTAGCGTAGAGGTACCAATCATGTCCTCGCCCAACCAGAGACATTTGTAAGCTTTAAGAAGGACGGCAGATTCGATCAACGCTTTATCTTCAAGGTCTGAGTTCAGTCCCTTTAGCCTGAGTCCCCTTCTGATGAGCTGCAAGTACGCCAGCCGAGCTGCTTTGATGGTTCGAGGGGTCATCCGAGAAAGTGGGTCTTTAGCACATTGTCAGAATCAGCTGCGAATCCTTCCAGCCGTGCCACCGATCGAAGCAAGCCTCGCAATTGATCGAGACCCTCACCCTGTTCCAGAGCCGCAAGACAAAGGCTCTGTGAAGGTCGAGCTGGCGAATGAAGAGGACGAGATTGCAGCTCTGGAGGTACGCAGCGATTCCTCACATTACGCTTTGTGAAGTTCCGTTGACCACACGCGATCATTGACGGTTTGGTCTTAGGCCCGTCTTGACGAGCTGCGTGCCAGGAAGAGAGTGAAGCTTGAACGACCAGCTCGACCTCCAATCCAACCTGGAGAATTTATCGATCTCAGCCTCGATTGACGAAATGGCGCTGGATGGTATTCGTAGAGTGGAAAAGTCGCCCAAATCGCTCCCGCGGCAATATGTCGGTTTCTGCCAGCCCCGAGGAGATAGAGAAGGAGGAGTTAGGTGGAGTTTCAACCTTAAATTGCATGAACCACTGCCTTCTCCCAAGCCACAGCTCCGACGACAATTGCTGGCTCGCAGTTTCATGATTCGTCACAGACTTGAAGACTGTTAGCATCACAATAATTCTAAACGTCCGACTGTTGCAGCTTCGCATTCGCCACTGGTTCGAATTCGCCACTGACGAGCGATTGTCCCCTGTCCTTTCTTCCTTTCGTTCTTTCTTTCGTTCTTTCTTTCTTTCTTTCTTTCTTTCTTTGTACTTCTTCTCTTTCGTCTTCTCTCTGCACGTCTTCTCTTGACGGGTCGCGACTTGGAGAGACAGCAGGCTGACCACAGAAGAACCAAGGATGCCAGAGCGGCTAGAGAAGTGGGGAACCAAGACTGTGCCATACATTGGCCGATGCATCTACATGAGGCTGACAAGGTGTTCTATGGCATATGTTCCACGGTAAAATGCGCGCAAAATGGTATGCACAGACTGCTGACAGCGAGACCCACCAGTCCCCATCCCAGTCCCCGTCCCCCCACACTTCCACCAGTCATCCGCCGCGACCCGCCCCAAGCCTCAACGCAACCTCGCCTCTGCGGCTCTCGCGCGCCGCTCCCTCTCGATCTTCATCCGCATCTCCGGTGTCATACCTGCCAACCCGCCGTCTCCGCCCGCTCGCCCACCTAGCTTCTGCGGGCCGCCATTTGACTTGACCTCTGGCTGGACCTGCGCAGCCTGTGCAGTCTCGGCAGTCGCGTCCGCCTCCGCCTCTTCCGCCTCCTGCTTGGCCCTTTCTTTCTCCCTCTCCTTCATCTTCTCCTTGAGCCCCTTTCTGCGTTCCGCCCGCTTCTTCTCTTGGACAGCCTCCATCTCCTCGCTGAGGCCGCTCGGAACGTGCGCGCCGTCTTTCCAGTCGTACCAGTCCGGATGGTCATGTGCAATCCTGCGAAAAACGTTCCGCACGCCCTTTGAGCTCGCGACGTCGTAGGCGCGCTCGCGCTTTCCCCCAGCACCCAAGCCTGTACCTCCTTCTGTTTCTTCAGAGACAAATGTGGGGTCCAGTCGGAGATCTTCAAGCATCCACCGCACGATATCTTCCTGCCCTGCTGCCGCTGCGACAGATAGAATGGACGGGTCAAATTCCGACGCGTATTTTTCGTAGAATGGCTTGAGAGCGTCCAGGCGTCCTTTACGAATCATCTCGGCCATCCGCTTCTGCCTGTCCAAGCGCGCTTCTTCCTCGGGCGTAAGTTTCGGAACAGCAGGCACAGGAGGGACGGGAGCGGGGGCAGAGGCGGACTTGAGTATGGGCTTGCGAGGCTGGATAGACGCAATGTACGCGTCGTCGAGGGCTTGCAGAGCCTCCTCGGAAAGATGCGACACCTTGACGCGTGTAAGCTCGTGCCAACACCGCAAGAGCTCCTGGATAGTCTGAAAGCCTCGTCAGCTGTGCAGCTCCCGCGGAGCTAACATGCCCCATGCATCAGGGGAAGAAGGAAGGGTGGCTCACAGGACGACGAGTGGGAAATGGGAAAGTGCGTATCCGCTCATCACTCTTTTCCAAGACGGCTCCTTCGTAGCCCCAGAAGCTCTTCTTTCCATGTGTACTAGCTCGCAGGAATATCTTCTCAGAGAGAGCCAGGTCGTCCGCCCAGTCTGCTAGGAGAGCACGGATCTCCTCCATGAGCGCTTGTTCGCCGTACCGACGCAGCATGGCGCCGGCGGAGATGGCTTTGGACTTGGCGTTGTCGTTGAGCCCTTGTGAGCCACCTTGCTTCTTACGCGCTGCGAGGTCAGCATCGACCACGATATCGGCGCTGTATTCCTCGCTCAGATCGCGGGAAGAGTCACGCCTGGAAAGCTGACAACATAGGCAGCGAGAGTACAGACTCGAGAGAGCTCGGCAAGCCTAGCAAAAAGCGCAACGTACTAGTATACCGATGGAATGTCTTGCTTTTAAGGACGCACACCTCACCCGCGCCTTTGACGTCTTGTTTCTCGTTCTTCCCCCGCGGCCGGAGCGCGACGACCATGCCCGCAAAGTGCCCGCCGGCAACCATCAGCAACGTGATCCTCCTCTCTTCTTGCTCCTCGCCCTCTGCTACCCCGCTTACGTTTACGTTCGGCTGCACTGCCAGCTGCATGCTCCGCAGGGCAGCGAGGTACGCGTCGGCCCGATCAAACTGGGGGAACAGGGCGCGGTGCACGCCAAACTGGGTATCAGAGGGGACGCCGAGAGAGTCGATCGGCCGCGTCGGAGTGAACCAAATGATGGCGGTACGCAGCTGAGCACGCCGGGACCGGTCGGCGGCTTCGGCTGCTTCCTCGGAATTTTCAGAAGCAGGGCGGGAGAGTTTTTGGCGCGCTAGGAGACGGGTGATTTTCGAGTTGGAGGTCGAGGAGCCGCCGGAGGAGGAGGAGGGTGCCGAGCCGGAGAGAGAGGATATGCCTATGAGTCGAGTTAGTAAGCTCCTCGGGACAACATGGCATGTGTGGGTAAGCAAGCTTAGTCGGGATAGGGACATGACATGTGTGGGATGCGGTGTCTTATTTGGGGAAAAGAACGAGATAGAAAAAAGCCTCACCCTCGACCATTCCCTCCCAAGCATCGAGAGCAACGCTCGCTTTGCCGCTCAATCGAGCCTTGGCATTATATCGATGCCAATCTGACCTGAAATGTTCTCTCTGCTCTTCGATCGTATCGAACTGAGCACCAGGGCATGCCTGGCATGACAGTCCACCGCTTCCGCTTCCGCCTACCCCTACCTCCCCCACTCGCCTTGTTCCGCCTCCTGCATCGGCGCCGCCCTGCGCCGACACAGGCTTCTGGAGCTCCGTGGAGGCGCGGGACGCTCCCGCCGGTCCCGCGGTGGAGTCTAATCGAAGGCTAGCTGTAGCGTTCGAGCTGGAAGATGGGCCGGGAATCGGGTTGGACGACTGGACGGCCCGGACGGCGAGGTTGGAAAGCAGTTCTGGAGGGATGGCATAGACGTTGAGCGGTCTCGCGAGGATCGAGTCGGGCCGTGACATGTTGAGCGTGGTAGCTCGGTCTGTCTAGCGGTGGCCTGAGAGTGATGGCTACGACAATGACTGTCGTTGTTCGCCTCTTCCAGTGACTTGCTGATCCGCTTGGATACGGACCACCACTGCTGCAGACTGTGAATATGGACTTTTCGCGACTGCATGATTTGGACTTTCGGATCCGTAAATACGGTTGCGTCACCACCCTGATGCCTGCCTGATAATTTCCCTGTTCCGGGATTTGCAACTATCAGGCAGCGAAAGCAGCGCCTCGCGCCTCGCGCTGGAAGACCACCCTGTGCTGTGCGACGTGGTACGTGGTGCATCCTCGCTGTTCATCTGGTGATATCCCCCAGCCACATCCCTCGTCCGAATCATTGCTATTGCCCGATCTTGCTTGCTCTCTCTTGTGGTACCGCAACCTCTGACTTGACCTGCAGAGCCCCACCTTCCCCCTCGACAATAAGAAACCAATATGGCCGAGCAACTGGTGCGTCGCCTCTATTTCCAGATGTCTTGATCCCTGCTCCTGATCCCTCCTGTCACGCTGTATGCGGACGCATCTCTTTCACTGCACTGTACGAGGACACAGTGACACCTCTTCTACGCTGTGCCCCCGTCGCGACGCCTTGCATGACCTGCGCTGCATGGAATCGGGATACTGATGTCTCGTGTTTCTTTGGAATGGCCATACAGACTAAAGGTCAGTCCTCACTGTTGGCAACGCGGTCCACGCTGACGATCTGCAGAGCAAATTGCCGGTACGTCTGGGGCATCGTTTGACTCCTGACCAACGCTCCGAGAGCGCTGGCGGTGTCGTGTCGTGACGGGGACCTCGAGCTGATGGAGACGTGCCAGAATTCAAAGAGGCTTTCTCGCTCTTTGACAAAGGTCAGTCGCTTGCCGTCGTATTTTGTGCAGCGCTCATGGTCCCGTTCCGTCTCTTCTGCATTGTCGCTTGTCGTGGACCCGAACTGAATCCCGATACCACACTCGCCATCCTCGCTGCTGCCGTATCTTCCGTCTTCACTCCATCTAATACCCGATCTGATACCCGATCTGATACCCGATCTGACACTCGACCGGATACTCCATCTGACACGCGACTTGACAATCGACTTGACTCTCGTCGCTCGTCACGCTCGCACTAAACTACTCGTGTCTTGACGACATGTCCAAAACCTGCCTTTCCCCACGTCACGCTCTCGCGCACAGACGGAGATGGCACCATCACCTCCAAGGAGCTCGGGACTGTCATGCGCTCCCTCGGGCAGAACCCAACCCAAGCCGAGCTTGAGGACATGATCAACGAGGTGAGCGCTACCGCCACTCTATACCTCTGCATCGCCCTGCACATTGAGACCATACTCGTTTCGCTATCCTCCTCTGCCCCTGTGACTTGCATCACACACTTGAATCACGGTCGATCTATCCCTCTTCCTATATCACGTGCGATCTTCCTGAACAGCTATGCCACCCTACGTCCACGCTGCCGAATGCCTTCCAGCCTCCTCTAATGCCATTTAATGCTGACCGGCAGGTCGACGCGGACGGCAACAGCTCGATCGACTTTGCCGAATTCATGACCCTCATGGCGCGGAAGATGCACGATACTGATTCCGAGGAGGAGATCCGCGAAGCCTTCAAGGGTACGTTTTGCGACTCTAATGTCAAATTCTGAAGCAATCCGTCTAACGACGACTAGTGTTTGACAAGGACGGGAATGGCTACATCAGCGCGGCCGAGCTCAAACACGTCATGAGTCCGTACTGTCTCCCATCTCTCGCCTGCCGAGCTCTCCCGCGGGCTGGCCCACACATGCTGTCTCCAGTGGCGGGCCGGGCACCGCACGCAATGTTGTACGGATCAAACGCTCATGATGCACAGCCAACCTCGGTGAGAAGCTTTCCGACGCTGAGATCAGCGAGATGATTCGCGAGGCAGACAAGGACGGTGGGTTTCTCACTTCTCAGCCTCGATTTGATTTCGTTCTGCATTGCTGATGCTGATGCTTCGTTAGGGGATGGAATGGTAACACCGCTTGCATGGGCACGTTGAGTGAGCTGATATAGAAACAGATCGACTACAACGAGTTTGTGACGATGATGATGGCTAGTGAGTTGTGTTCCGAGCTCTGCAGTGCCAATCGTCCTGGGGTTTTGCTGATCAACTATAGAGTAAGAGTGGGAGGGGAAGGGATGAAGGCGGATGAGGTGATGTGTGGGTGTCGGGTGGAAAATAGGCAGTCCAGGGGAGTTTGGGCCCCGGCGGGGGATTGTTAGGACGTTGTGGGGTTGGGGTCTCTGGGCACACACCTCGACTGAATGCTGCGAGAATGCGGAGCGAATGCGGAGCAATGTACATGATCTCTGATTTCGGGACGTGGGAGGAGCGCGGTAAAGGCTGCATCTTGTGCGCGATCTCAGCCACCTGCGGCTCGTTTGATCTGGTTCTGCGTGAATCTTTGCGCCGTTGCATAAGAAGCGGACGTCGATCGGCAGGAATCAATGGCCAGTGCCTTGCTGAAGGCATGCTGGCTGCACGTACGTGCGGTACGCTATGTTGCACAGGGCAAGTAGGTCGACATTGGCTAAAGGAGCTACGCTCACCCGGTTCGACTCTCGAATACCGACGTTGACCTCTGGGATACGGTGTGTGTGCAAGTTGGAGTCGCCGGGATGGAGCCTACGAGAGTCCCTCACTGCGGCCGAGAAGTCTGGGCAGGTGTTGTATCGTATCGTGACGTTGCTGAGAAGGTCGGAGGTCCGAGCTCCTAAGCGATGGCTCAAAGACCTCTCAGTATAGTACGTCGACCTATGCAGGATGCTGGGACGGTACATTGCAACTTGGCAGGATGCTACAGGTTGCAGACAGACACAGGATACATCATGCTGGACACTGGATGCAGAAGAATACAGGATACAGGATACGGACACTGAATACTGCATACACGATGCAGGATTATGGACGATGCGCGAGACAGGATGCAGGATACGGCGATACGATGCAGGATGCAGGACACTGTGTGCCGGATCAGGATGACAGGCCGGTGCGGCTGTAGCGCATTGACGTCTGTGGCTGTCATCAATGCCGTGTTACTTTTGACCCTGAAATGCATTGCCTTGGCTGCCGGGCGTCGGGGGGAAATCACGCGGTACGTCATGGCCATGCACGCGTTTCGGGGGAACAGGGTACGATAGCCGCGTCAGGAGCGAGGTCGGTAGAAGAGCAGCAGGGTTGAGCTGCAGGAATGGCAGGACGGTGCGAGCGGTGCTTTTGTACGACGGCAGGAGGAGAAGGGGAGAAGGGAGAAGGCAGCAGGGCAAAGGAGGAATTTAATGAGCAGAGTGATAGAGTAATGAGGATTGAGACTGGGCAGCGTAGGAGGAAGAAAGACGGGAGAGCCGTAAACTGGACCAGGCGGGTCGCTACAGCCCGGGTTGCAAGGGTTTGCATCTCGTCAATCCCACGTAAGAGTAGATACGCTGCACCCCGTCATACCAAACGATTTTACTCTTTCCTTCCCGACTTGCACATCCGCAAGCATCGTATACACCTAGCTTCACCACTACCATACTACCGCTACCCACCACACCACACCCACCGCACAGACGCACCCCAAAAGGTGAGTGAGTGCATCACGCCTCATGCCTTGCATCATGCCCTACTCCCTGTCTACCATCGCCGAATATACTCCGTCCTCTTTCGCCCCTTCGCCATTTCGCCCTTCCCCCCTTACCTTCTCCCTCCCACCCTCTCCCCCCGTGATCCCATTGTCCGTGTCCCCTTACTGCCTCCTTTCATCATTCCCCTCGCCCTCATCCTCGCCCCGCTGCCTCTTGATCGCCTCGTCTGCCGATCAGACGACAGGTTCATCGCCTCACACTCATTTCTTTCTCTCTACCTGCTCTACATCTCATTGCTTTCTCTCTACCTGTTCTACATTTCATCTCGGCGTCACTCCATCGCTGCTCTCCCGTGTCCTTCGACACCCTGCACTCTGACTCGCGTATCCACTGCCAGAGCACGTCTGACTGCAGCTAGCAACATGGTCGTTAAAGGAGAAATGAACGCGCTGTGGTACAGCAAGGTGAGCATCTCAGCTCCCATCGTGTCTTGCTGATCCCGCTTCCTCTTCTCTTACTGTGACACTGCTTCATGCTCGCTTCTTCCTCCTCGCCTCCTCCTCGCACTCGATTCGCTATGCTGCTCTGGTACTTGGTACTCGTCTGCTCTCGATTCCTGTGCTCGTCGCTTCCGGTTCTCGCTCTCCTCGCTCTCCCGCCCGCTCTCGCATACCGTGCAGCCCGAGACCTTTGAGATCAAAAAGGTCCCTGTCCCCGAGATCGGCCCAGAGGAGGTCCTCCTGCAGGGTACGTCACGTCCCTCCTCCCCCTCGTCCGCCTGCCTCCCCCGTTCACCTGGCTCTGGCTCCCGCTAACATGACACAGTCGACATCTGCGGTGTGTGCGGTACCGATGTACGCCCGATTTTCTCTTGTCACGCGCAAGCTAACAGCCGCAGCAACACATCCACGAGGGAGAATTCATCGCAAAGTTCCCTGTGTGTTCCCCCGTCTGCCCGCGCGTGGGACTTGAGCTGACTGATCGCAGCTAATTCCCGGACACGAGGCCGTCGGCCGCATCGTCGCCATGGGCGACAAGGTCAAGGGTTTTGAGCTGGGGGACCGCATTGCTGCTGATGTCGGAGGTGAGCCTAGTCGACTCCCAGTCTGCGCCGTCCACTTTTCTTCGATTTCGAACCAGCACCTGCAACCCTTCACTTGGTTATATCCCCCCACCTGGTCGTTCCCAAGCAGCGCTGACGCCCTTTTAGAGACTTGCGGATGGTGCCATTACTGCCGAAAGGGCCAGGAGCTCTTTTGCGAGCACTTTACTCCAGCTGGTGTCGCCCGAGACGGTGGTTTTGCAGACTACATCAAGTAGTGAGCATCGCCCTCAGACCGACCATCACGCGAGGCTCATGAGCGCAGCCACTTCTCCAAATGCTACAAGATCAAGCACCTGACTGACGAGGAGGCGACGCTTCTCGAGCCCGCTTCATGCGCTATCCACGGCATGGACAAGCTCAAGATGCCCTTTGGCGCAAAGGTGCTCTTGATTGGTGCCGGCCCGACTGGTTTGATCCTTGCTCAGCTCATGAAGGTGGGTTCCTTTCGTGGTCGCGGTGGGACGGGAAGGTAGCTTCTCCAATCTGAACTGAGTTGGACTGCTTATCATTGGATTGAGCTTCATTTTGTCCACGCAATGTAGTGGATAGAAACCACTTAAGGCTGACTGGCGCAGATGGGGGGCGCTGGGCACATCACGATCGCTGCCAATGCCGGTATCAAGATGGACATTGCGCGTACAGTTGAGGCTGGTGATGCATATATCGACCTCCACCGGGAGGACGCCAAGGCTCAATGGGAGCAGATTAAGAAGGATAACCCCTGTGTGTTGACTCTCTGGGGTGTGCGAGCCACTCTGACCAGGCGTAGACGGCTTTGACGTCGTCGCCGAGTGCACAGGTGTCGAGTCGATTGTCAACGATGCCATCAACTACGTGTCACGAGGCGGCACTCTACTGGTGTACGGTGTCTATGCAGACAAGGCACGCGTCTCGTGGTCGCCCACCAAGATCTTCGTCGACGAGATCAAGTGGGTTATCCCCTTGTAGGCGAGAGAGGTGCTAACGCCTCACAGCATCATTGGCTCGTTCTCCCAGACTTACTGTTTCCCTCGTGCGATCGACCTGCTCGACAGCAAGAAGATCAGGACGACCGGCATGGTGTGAGTGGTACCTGGGAAACTGGATAAAGTGATGAGTGCTGATGGGGCAGCACCGACGTCTTTGAGCTCAAAGACTACCAGAAGGCTCTTGACAAGATGAGCTCTCGTGGTGCGCTCAAGATTGCCATCCGACCTGGCCCTTTGCAGTAGAGTAGGAGAGACGCTTGCAGGAGGCAATGTCGGGGGCGAGTCGTCGAGGTGTCTACTGTAGTTCATGTTCGTTCAACCTGTATCATGCAGTCTGGCATTGGGGCGATGGTTGCGGCTGTTGTGTTGCGTGCGATGTGTTGCGCGTGGGTGTGTTGGTGCATTGTGTGATGCTGCGATAGCCACCATCGAGAATGGGAGTCCGGTCCGTGGCAAATGCCAAGGTGCATGACAGAATCTGCATCCGGCCCGGAGGAGATGGGGGCAAGAGACAACACACCACGAGAGGCGCTGGTCTGTCTGGCGGTCGACGGGGGAGGTGGAGGGAAGATACAGGATGAGGGTGAGGTACGACTGCCGTCAAAGACGCAACCGAAAGCGGAGTACGGCGGCGCAGAGGGAGGCACAGAAGAGGGAGGTACGAGGGCTGAGCACGAGGCTCAATGCGGAGCACAGCACTGCTCTGGTGACTGCTTCTCTGTTATCTTCACTGCTGTGTTTAACTGGACGCTGCGGAGCACAGCGTGCGTGCGAGTGTGCGGTGCATCCAGCGTGCGTGCGATGATGCAAGCGCACACGCCGGCACGAGTGCTGTCTTTCCGACGTTCAAGCACATGGCACTGCGGTACTTATGTCATTTTGCACTGCGGCACCTACCCAAGCACTTTCACTGCGGCACTCACCCACCGCACTTTGCACTTTGCACTTACCCATAGCACTTTCACTGCGGCACTTGCACACGGCCCTGCGGCCCTTATGGCACGTTTGCACTGCGGCACAGCTGTCCTTCCCGATGGTCGACGCGACACCAACTGGTGATCCAACGACGGCGACCTGTCGCATGATTTTCAGCACGAGCACGGACACGGACATGACATTGCACGAGCATGACATGGCGCGATGCGTGGACGGAAGCATGGTCGAGACTCGAGATGGTATCGCGACGCGCAGCGCGAGTCGCTACGCCCTGCACAGGGTGTGACGGCCCGCGGAGCCAGGCTATGAGATTCGAAACTCCAACTCGAACTCGAACTCCAAACGCCAAACTACGCCACTACGAAGTTATGAGGCTAGACGTAAAGCCAAAGCCAACTGCAACGGTCACCTGCAAGCTGGTTGTCAGGTGCTCCTCCGAGTAAGTGAACCATGCATTCTGATGTGAAGACATTCTGATGTGAAGACGCAAGTGCTTTGAGGATGATCATATGCGTTTCACAACCCACACCCCACAACTCTGGACGCGACGCGCCGACGCGATGAAACGAGGACCTTTGTCCTGAGCCCGTGCTCCATGTGCTTGCCCCCTCGAATCCTTGCGCGGCACCCTTGAATTCTGCTTTGACCATTTCCCATGGCCCTTGGTCCCGTGGCCCCTTGGACCCGGTGACCCTTGAACTTGCTCGCTGTCGCTATACGACGCTTCCCCCGGGAATCACTCGGCGAGACTGCAGTGTCCATCCTGTCCGTCCATGCCCTCGTTCTATTCTCACACCTAGAGGCTCACACGTTCACCCCTACACTCACCCCTAACTCACGACCCCAGACCGCCAGACCCCAATTCCTGGCCGACCGAGGGTCAGCGGGGCCATTACCGAACTTTACCAGTCCACATGCTCCGAGCTACGACTGATCGTCTGGGCTCTCTAGTGCTGTTCTGTACTGTACTAACCGGTATCCGCACGATGATGCAATCTGCACTGCGCTTCGATGTGATCGTCTGTACTAGTCTGTGTTGCGCTACTGCGCTCCACACTATGGCCCATGCCCATGCCCATGCCCATGCCCATGCCCATGCCCATGCCTCATGACTCATGCCCATCATGTATGCCGTACATGTGTCCTGACATTGGCGCACATACGGCGCAGGGCAACGCAGGGCTGTGTAGGATGCAGGATAACACGCAACACAGGACAACTCAGGAAACGACAGCCCAAGACCACACAGTACATACGAGTAGGCCAAGTCTGGACCACTCAGGAAACACAGGACAACAGGACAACAGGACAACTAGGACAACATAATAGAAATCAACACGCAACACAACAACCCCCACCAGACAGACGCAAGCGGAAGGAGCGTCGCCTGGCTTGGCACCTTGTCCACCGACGGTTCGGGGGTCGCTCCATGACATGTGGGCATAGTGTGAGACGGAAACGTGGACACTGGGCGCTGCACTTGGCTGGTGCTACGGCCGGTCGAGGACTTCCGCTTTCGTATTTCGGTATTCTCATGCATAGTATGCGGACGAGCGAGTGCGTTTACGAGTACGAGCAAGAATGCGCCTTGGCTTGATTCCCACATACTGCGGGTTTCGGGGTGGCCCCTGGACTTGGGTCCGGCCTCTGCCGCTGTAACCCCTCCCTTCTCCACCTCTCCACCTCTCCGCCGTCTGCCGTCTCCGGTGCTGAGGTGCTGATCGGGCCTGAACATCAGACATGAGACATGCCGCTGGATTCTCGAGTCGCCGAAGCCTAGCGCCGCAGCGTCCTAGCGCCAGCCGATGCAAATGCAACGCAGCTAGAATTGCTGCGACCGCGACCGCATTAGGCGCGATCCCACGCTTTCGACGACAGCCTCTGCGACAGGCGACAGGCTGCAGAGGTAGTCGCCGAGAGAGCCTGGACCCTTGACTCGGATGCAGCGGAGAAATGCAGAATCTCCTCTGGTGGACTTTTTTTTGGCTTTGCCGGCAATTTGGGGGTCCAGGGCGGTGATTGGCCAAAGGAGGGTACGCACCCATCGAAGAACGGGATGAAACGCGCGGAAATGTCCAAAACCGAACACTCGGGAGGCCTTGGTAAACAAGGTCGAGAGCCCCTAAATGGGTATCCTGGGGCTATTCAGGGGTCTGGCGCGCCCGGGAAACGAGGGACGTCCCTGAAACTTCCCTGGCTCCCGGCGCAGCGCTGCACCGCGCAATCCCCTGGGCCATTTTGAAACGAGCCACGATCCACGATCCGAAGAGTTAATGTGCCTTCAGGGTCTCGCAGCGCCCGTGAGATGAGACAAACAACGCTCAGCTGGCCAGACGCGCCGCGAGGACAAGGGGGAAGCTTCAGTTTCAAACGATGGTGTCCTTGCCCTCTTTTCGATCTGCCCGCTACTCCCACTCTTGGCCCCCCCCTTCCCCCCCCCCACCCCTCCTCCCTTTGACTCAATCCCCCTTTTTCTGTTATACATATATACAAACGGCCAATCGACCTCCCATCCCCTCTCGGATCCATCCACGACCCTCTTTTTCGCCTTTGCCTTCCTTCTTTTCACGGCCCCCCCCAGCGAGCACACCACCACCCCCGGACATCACCCACGCGCCGGACACTTGGCCTGCGCCCCGCGCTCCCGCTCCCACTCCCACTCGCTCGGACTCACTCGCCAGACGCTGCTTGGCTGCTTGGCCCCCACACACGCACACGCACAAGACGACACTCGCTCAAGGACAAAGGAAAATAGACCAACGGCCTGGACCCCCGGCTCGACACGAATAGTCGCTCGCTACCACACCACACGGCATCACATCGCCCGCACTTGCACTCGAGAGAGCCTCACGTAAAAACTTGCATAGACCACCCCGAAAGGCATCACCCCCGAAAAAAACCACCAAGGCAGAATCACATCCTCCTCGCCCTACTTAAGCTGACGACCGCGTGAGTGCAGCTTCTTTCCACACACACGGATTGCTATTCCTGCATCACCCAAATCTGGTATATAAAAGAGCACAGCTCACCATCGCCTTCCTCGCAGCACACTAGTCGACCGACACTCACTACCACCAACCTACCACTCGACATGTTCTCCGCCGTCATCTTCGCTGCGCTGACCGCCGGCTCGGTCATCGCCGCCCCCATTGCTCAGCGCTCGCAGCCAGCTGGCTGGGCATCTGGCTACCTCGAGGACTACCAGACGTGTAAGTCGCCACCGTGCCCCACGACTCGAGCAGGGCCATACTGACTTGCCCAGACCACACGCGATACCTCGCCCTGGGCTGCCAGAACCACCACGACACGGACTTCTTCGACGCATGCTGCCACCCGCTCCTCGCCGACGAGACGGTCTCTGCCAACCGCCCCTCGTACTGTGTGCCCAACGCCACCGAGATCTCCTCTGCCCAGGCGTACGAGGCCACCGCCTCGGCAAGCGACGACGCCGCCAGCGCGTTCAACAACGCCACCGCCTCGGTCGAGTCGGTGTACGAGTCGGTCGCTGCCACTGCCACCTCGAGCATCGGCGATGCCTGGACAACCGACCTGATCACCTCGACCATTGGTGCCCAGGAACTCGCGTCCCCGACCACCACCTCCACCTGGGTGGCCCCAACCACTACCTCGACCAAGGTTGCCCACACCACGCACACCACGTCCACCTATGTCGCTCCCACCACCACGTCGACAACCGAGGCAGCCGCCACCACCGCGTCCAGCTCCAACTCTGGCGAGGTCTACACGGGTGGCTACGCGACCTACTTTTACCAGGGTGGCAACGCCGGCGCTTGCGGCGTCGTGCACTCGGACTCAGACAAGGTCATCGCCATTGACACCAACGGCTGGTGGCAGGACACTTCGGAGGCCTCTCCATACTGCGGCAAGTACATCACCATCACCAACACCAACAACGGTAAGACCGTCACCGCCATGGTTGTGAGTTTTGGATTTGGTTTCCCTTGTGACGAGTGCTGACCACGGTACTAGGCTGACGCGTGCCCTTCGTGCGACACCAACAACTCGCTTGATCTCTCGGTCGGCGCCTTCACTGCCATTGCCACCGAGGAGGAGGGCGAGGTCCCCATCACTTGGGTGTGGTCGAGCTAAGCGTCTAGCGATGGCGACTCGTGTCCCCGCTCCACGTCATGTGTCACTTGGCCTCACGTTCATTCTCGCTTCCGGTGTTTACAGGCGCCCGAATCACGCAAAAAACCACAAAAATCACGTACCCATCGCAGCGCGGTGTGCTTCCCTCCTTTTCTTATTATAAATAGGACAAAGGGACGTTTGTCGGCATGCTTGTCTTTCTGTCGTCGTTTGCGTTTCTGTCTGTTGCGGCGGATACTGGCGTATCTGTCTGCCTGGCCTCCTGGTGAAGGACAGATGGAGCCATAGGGCGATGGATGGTCGAGTGTGTAGACGATTCGACGGGTGTCGGCCTGGTGTCGATGCTCATGGAGCTAGTCTCTATGTAACGATTATGACCTGCAGCCTTGGGCATTTAAAATGCGCCGCGTCGCGTGGTAGCTTCATCCATGGTACAGAGTGCTGACTGGCGGAGTATGGTTATGAGACTGGGAGAACGGGCTGACGCCAGGAAGCTCGGGCATGCCTGATGACAGGGTAAGCACGATAAGACATGCGCGACAGTAGCTGGAGAGTGAGTATGTCCCACGAGCACGCTGAAGGCGCAGACGCTCAGAGTCGTGAGCGTCTCTTGACTGTGCGTTTCTTGACTTGTCGGATCTCGCCACGGGAAGGAACGAGATGTCGGTGGCGTAGGCGGCGCTCGCCGCTAATCAGAAGTAGACTGGCAAAACACAAAATGCACGAGCCATAAACCCTCTCATCTCGGTCTCACGGCATCCATGGTCACATACGATTAGGGTGGACGAGACCAGGCGTGGATCAGTGCTGCGATCCGCTGAGGTTAGTGAGCCTGGGAGCCGCTTGGGGCTCGGTGTTACCTACGCTCGGGGCAGACTGGATCAGTACGACGGTTGGGCGGACTGGATCGACACCGCAGTCGGGCGCAGACTGGAATTGACACTCCGGCCGGAGCAGACTGGGAGACACTGCGGTCCGGAGGGCGTTGGCCAAGGTCCATGCGCAGGATTGGGAGCAGGATTGAGAGAGGCATCACACCCGCCATCAGCAGAATTGCAAGTGGCACTGCGAGTGGAATTGGACGGTCGCCAGCACTTGGTGTCGCTGCGTACCGGTACGCTCACGCTCGGCCATCGTCGAGATCGACCGCTGCATCCCCTGCATCCCCTGCTCCACTAGCGCCTCTTGATCCGCTTGTTCCGCTAGCGCCTCTTGCTCTGCTTGTTCCGTTTGAAGGCCGCGCTCGTAGTCTCGCTCTCGCCTCCATCGCTCCTCGTCAGCCAGGCAACCCCGCTCTTGCTGTCCACCATCGTCTGCCAAGTCTCGAGCTCTGTACAGATCGTCTCGAGCTCTGTAGTTCCCAGCTCTTGCTCTCGCTCGAATTCGAGTCCGCTTCCCCGGCCCGAGAACCGCCGGGGGAGAAGGGCAAGGAAGAAAAGGGCAAGGGAAGGAAGGGAAGGAAGGGAAGGAAGGGAAGGAAGGGAAGGAAGGGAAAAAAATCCGACAAGAGGACGAAGGCCAAGAGCACAAAGAACAAAGACGGAGAGCAGAGCCAGCAACAGCAGCAGACCAAGCTCCCAAAACACAACAAGCACACCAAACTCATCAAGCACACCAAGCACACACAGCACACCAAGCATCACAAGCAGCAAGAGAAGATCAAGCCCCGAAAGCAGTCCAAGCACGGAAAACAGATCAACATGTAAGTTGCCCCACCCACGACCCCGCTCACAGCAGGCCCAAACAGGGATACTACGCCGTCGCGGCTGGCCGCAAGACGGGCATCTTCACTTCCTGGGCCGAGTGCGAAGAGCAGATCAAGGGTTTTGGCGGGTAAGTCTTCCGTCTCCGAGGTCTGCTGCGCGACACAAGGACGCTGACCGCGCAGAGCGAAGTACAAAAAGTTCGGCACCGAGAATCAGGCGTTGGCATTCGTGCGAAATCACAACAGAGGCAGCGGACACACCGTCAGTGCCAGCCCATACTCCGCCCCATCAGCCTCTACCAAATTTTCAACTCCTGCGCCCATGACCAGACAATCGAAACGCCCAGCAGCTCGGACGCAAGCTACTCAAATGAATGTTCTCGCTCCAGTGAGACAAGCTCGCGCGTCATCCCCGTCGACGTTGGCAGGCCTCAACGACAGCCTACCAGCGCCGTTCGACGGCCTGGTGCGTCGGGGCTATAACATCACCCGTGGAGACCCGCATCGCCTCGTGGTGTATACCGATGGGAGTGGGCTCGGAAATGGCAAGGTCGGCGCGACGGCGGGGTTGGGTGTCTGGTATGGAGGTTCTGGCGAGGCAGCGGCGAGGTTCGTCGGGGGGTTCTCATCCGTTTATGATTTATCTCTTCCCTTCCCTCTTTCTTCGTAGATCATCTGTGTCTCCGCTCACTGCATTTTCGACAACCCGCTTGTCTTCGTGCCCGAGTTACGCTCGACCGGGTACGGCCGACTGACTGATGGCGCGCAGGAACCTGGCGGAAAGGGTCCCCGGGACGTTACAGACCAATAATCGTGGTGAACTCCTCGTACGTTGCCAGCATTTGCCCTTGGTCCCGCTCCAGGCAAAACACCAACTACCAGACCTCAAGCATCAAGCAGTGTACCTGCCGGGCGGCCTTCAGCTCGTTATGCTGACGACGTTTGTCTAGTCTGTGATTCGTGCACTCGAAGAGTGCCCGTATCCCGATCTGCCGCTGGAAATCCGCACCGACTCGCAGTATACTATATCATGTAAGCCAGCCCTGCCTTGCCTTCTATCCATGGTAGATCCAAGGTAGATCCTCCCAGCTCGCAGCGGCCTCTTTTTTGCATCTCCGCCTTGGTCCTGTCCTCGATTCCTACGTCTCTAGGTTCCCCTCGCTCCCTTCTATAAGCATCATGCGTTCCTCTACTGCCGGATAACCTGGTCCACTAACGCTGCCAAGGCATGACGACGTGGATCTCGAAATGGCTGGAGTCGGGCTTCCTCACGGCTGCGTCACGAGCGGTTGGTGGCAGCGCAAAAGGCCGCGAACGAGTCAAGAATGCGGATCTCATAAAACACCTGCTTGTGCTGCTTCGTCGGCGCGGGACACACAATGGCGTGAGGTTTCGTTATGTCCCTGGACATTCTGGAGAGCTGGGAAATGAAGCTGCCGACGTAAGTGTACGCTCCCTTGACTGTTTCGCACTCGTAAGCTGCGAGCTGTCGGACTGGAGCGGGAGACCAAAGTAGCTGGGACGTGGAGCTGGAGCATATGACGGGACCGCGAGATGTCCAACGCAAACCACACGGCGAGATATCAGAGTCCAGGCAGTGTGCGATGTTCCGCCTTCGCTCTGAGGGGGAGTCTCATGCCTCTATGACGGCAGCATACGAGACGGCAGAACAGAGCTCATGTCAATGGCAGAGACTTGCAAGACTAGGAGCAAGCGCACCTGCATTGCCAGACCGCAAGACCTGGCTTGATCCAGACCAGGACGACGTCTTCGAAGCTGAGGTTGAAGCCAACCCAGCCCCGCTGGACGTAGAGACCGAGGTATGTCTCATCCGGCTGTCGTGATGTCGCAGTGGTCGGGCCGTTGTCGTGATTGTCGTTGTCGTTGGCGTTTCGTTGCGTAGGCAATGGACGTTACGCGAAACGCAGATGACCGAAATACAGAAGCGCGCTCCGGTTGACTGCGGCGCAATATGGATGTGCGAGGTACTGATGCGAGCAGTTCGACGACAGCTGGTTGATGACTCCGGATGAACTCGACACGTTCGAGGAGAACCTGGCCGAGCCCTAGAGGTGGAGATGTTGATGCGCGAGATCTACGCGCATCTACGCGATGGTGTCTGATATCGGACACATAGCAGCGCCGGTAGAGATAACATGAACGTGATGCATCTACACTTGCGATATTGTGAATGTTTTGTACTCGACAAACGATTTACGAGACTTTCGTCTCATGAGGTCCGCGTCTAGCCTCTATCGCGCTGCACCCTTCCCACTGGTGACAGAGACACAGACATAGTCCTGAAGAAGTTATGATCCGGCCCCATTCGGCACCAATGACCAAAACCCTCCTTCGCCTTCTCCCCAGAATGTCACCCACGCCCTCACTTCACCTCCGAGCCCTCTCTTGACCTCCAACTGCGCCGTCATCCCCGCCGCGCAAGCTCTTCAGGAGCCAAGACAATCTCTTTCCCGCCGACAGTCCCCGTTCGCCCACTGACTCCAAACGTCAGTGCATAGCCCGGAGGGAGCTCCGACCCAGCTGGAGGCAGCTCGAGCAACGGCCAGCTCGCTGCGTTGGGCTTTTGCAGCACCATCTCGACTTTTGTGCCGAGGATGCGGAAGGTCGAGGCGACTGGGTCGATGGGGCCGTATAGCGTGATGGAGCGGGTGATTCGCTTATTTGCAGGGAGGAAGAGGTCGAGATGCAGCTAATGTTTGGTGAGCTGTGAGTCTTTACCAAATATGATACCGGGTATGATGGTCAGCCAAGGGTGAACGTACTTGTTGGGTTTCGAAGACGATCTTGGATCGCTCCTTGTCCGCACTAAATTCGTCAGCTAGTCATTCTACACACCAACAGAGAGCAGCTCACCCTTTGGCAAATGCTGAGACATGGACCTGGAGTGGGGTCTGATAATGATCCAAACGACATGACACGAATTCCTCCTTGCTCTACCGCTGCATCAGCTGCAACCTCTCAATCGAATTGAGAACTCGGAGCCCCCCCCCCCTGCCAACACACACCCGGCGGCTGGTAAGAAAGAAGTGACAAGATGACCGACCTCGTCCTTCTTGGGCCCGACAAAGAGATGCTTCCCGGTCGTACATCCCTCGATCTTTAGGAATTCGTCAAACTCGAGCACACGGCGTTTGCAGCACAAGTATCCTTTCGATCCTTCGTGGAATATCGCCTGGAGGCATCAGCCATCAGCTATGAGTGATTGTTACAGATAACAGCCGCAAGCAGTTCAAGGACCAGTACAGAGGTAATGACAAGGCACCACATACCGGTTGGGGATGGAAGCGACACTCCGCCTTGTCGCCAGATCCTCGCGACACTTCCTCCCCTTCCCACTCTGCCCCACAAGCAAGCCGCTTACACCGTGCTCCCACGGGCACAGGGGATGAAACGTCGTCCTCCTCAATAACGACTGGCGCGGGAGCGGGTGGTGCGGCAGCAGTTGTCGGCGCGGGAGCAGACGTATTCGGAGATGAAGACGATTCGGCTGCCGGTGCTGCAGGTGCACCGTATGTCTCCACACCGTTTGACGATGTCACAACGTGCGTGGTGGCTGGGGGTGTAGAAGAGGAGCCAGTGGTCACCGGTTTCGGCGGAGGGGCAGAAGTGTGTTTGCCTGTTGTGCACGGCTGTACAAACGATGAGTTATGCTCATTACATGATGTATGATGGTGAAGGCGAAACTGAGGCAGGTATAAGACAGTCCACAACGTACGGGAAGAGCCATAAAAGCGTCAAACTCTAGCACAGGCTTTGGAAGGTCAGCGAACGTCTGATAGATTCAGGAGTGGCTCTAGCCTTGGAAGACGGACCTTGTTTACATCTTGACAACAAGCTATGTCAGTCTTGTCAGCTCCGGGCCGTGTGGATGATGGTCCTGAACGCTTAATGATGCTTACACCATGACTTGAGCCCTTCATGGAACACCTTTGAGCTCATCAGTCATGCGTCGAGCAGCTCGGCAGAGCTAAGAGGGCGAGAGGACGCACCGGACCGCCGTGATGGTAGCTGCAGCTGCCTTCGGTGTTCTCAGACTCGTCGTACTCCTTCTGACATCCCTGATGAGTGCAGCGCGGCATCTCGCGCAATCAAATCTCTGTTACAGATGACAGGTTGCAAGTGACAAATGTGGTCCAAGAAAGTCGGTGGAGAGCTGTTCCAAGTAGTCGGCAAGTCACGTGCCAGAACTTTCTACGCAGACCGTCAACAGCGTCCACGGCGGCAATGGCGACGAGCAAGTCGAACAGTGCGCTTGCGGGAGACGCAACGACGCTGTCGAGGAATCGGCGGCACAGACATGCATGCAGTGATATGCTACAGTTGACCGTTAAGACGTGGAACAGGCGCTATCGCCGCAACCACCAGACGACCACAAAGATCCACAGCACGAGCAGCAGAAAGCCCATAAACCAGCACCAGTTGCCCCCCTGTCGCTTGGCCATCTTGTTCATCCTTCGAAATGTTCCACCAAGAAAGGTAGACGTCGATGAAAAGGCATCGTTCTAGCAATCCACGCTGTTAGTGACGTGCCACCTGTGCCACCTATGCAGAGGAGCACCTCACCATGCCTGATAGGCTCATATTGCTATCTCGCACTTCACTGCCTATCCCAACCGTGATCTGCTCGTCTCAGCTCTTACTTCCTATCCGATGTCTAGTTCGGACCGAGCTGCCGTACGTGCTCGATGGCAAGAATGGCGTCAGTTGAGAACCCAACTCACATCCTTGAGGATTTTGACCTTGCCCAACAAGCCCTCGAGCCGCTCATCGTTCTGCCCTTCGACCTCGTGCGCCGTCCGCGTGTACCCGCTCGCCATTCCGCCGCCATAAGGGCTTTCCGAGTACTGCGAGGCCGTTGATCCCGGCCGAGGTGGAGGAAATGGGCTCGTTCGGCCAGACGAGGGTCCTGATGGTGGGTAGAGGATGGGGGCGGGTGTGTTGTTGTGGTGTTGCGGGTTTCGCTGAGTCGCGGTGGTGAGGCTACACGTCGAGTATCAGCCTCGTGGACTTCCAATCAACGGGTGGCGGGGAAGTGAGAAGACTCACCGGCTCATGCTGATGTTGTGGAAGGAAGATATGAGCGGTGAGGTGCGTCTGGAACTCTGAGGTCATATATGTTTCGAACACTGCAGAAAAAACAAGTGCAGGAAAGACGACCTGTACTGAGGGCTTATAGTCGACGCACCCAAACTGCCTAGTCGACCGATGTCGTCGTTGAACGCGGCGTCGTCGCGTCTGAGGACAGTCACCGACATCTGCCACGTGGATTGGGGTGAGGTGGTGGAGGCTCCGTTTCGCCACGGTACAGAGCCTCTTCTGAACGGAGCCAGAAGCATGCAGCTCCAGTTGAATGCGTACGACGGGCATGCATGTTATCACGATACCGGCCGCTCTCGCCTGATTTCTTGGAGGCCAATTGAATGTCCAGCAAGTCCACAAAGGGACAGCCACTGCCTAGGTATCAACATATTTGCTTCCGTCGTGGTCAGTAGTTTAGTCTGTCTGTATTCGCGAGCAGAATCTACTGCACCGTGAGCTCTTCGCCCAAAGCGATCTTCCTAATCCCTTAATCCTGCCGGAGCTCGACAGGCTGGTGAAGCAAGTTTCGACTGCCGACCGACCAAGAGCCGGCCAAGTGATCTCCTTTCTCCTCCTGCTGCTCTCCTTTCTCCCCCATTCAAGAACGACATCGTCTCTTGCTCGAATTATAGACTTGACCGCCCAACATGTCAACTGGCAACGCCATGGATGTCGACGCAGATCCAGAGACCACAAATAATGAGCACGGCGCTCCTGAGGCTGCCCTTCCTGCTACGCCGCTTCCACCAACAGAAGATGTGATCATGGAGTCCACAGAGACAATACTCAATCCTCACCCAGATATGGTCAGCACAGATCCTCCAGAAGGCATAGCAGAGAAAGAGAACAATTATCCTCTTGAAAGTCAGCCAGCAACGCCGGAAGCGCCTATTACCCTCGAACCTCCCATCAGAACTGATGCAACAGAAGGAGCTGGCAAACCCGTACAGCCGGTGTCGACGGTGGAAGTAGCGAGTGGCAACGTCAGCATTTCAGACGGTACAGGGACATCCGCACTGCCGCAGGTGCAACCAAGTCAAATCTTGGAGACCAGCGGTCCTGCAGAACCGGACCAAACTGCTCCGCAAGTTGACGCTGAAAGCATGTCTATCGATCCTGAGCCGTCTCACTCGGTTGCCTCAGCCCAAGCCCAAGCTCCGGATCCGTCGACCTCCCTTGTAGTTCAAGACTCGGTCGAAAGCGGCGCAATTGAGGCCTCTTCTCGCGTCACAATCGATCTCACGGGCGATTCCTCAGCCCCCGCGGCGCCTCCAGCTAGCTCTGCCAGTCTGAGCAATGGCTACACAAACGCGACGGCCAACGGCAACACCCACGCCGCATCACTTCAAGTTGCACGGGACAACTCCTCCACTCCTTTGGTACGCCCCGCCTCGCCACAGCGCATGTACCGGACTGGATACATCTACGACATGCTCATGATGATGCACTGCCAAGACGGGTACACTCCCACTGCCGACACTGTCCTTTCGGCTGGTGCGTACCACCCCGAGGATCCGATGCGCATCAAACGCATCTTCACGAGACTGGCAGAAGCAGGCATAATCAAGCGGATGAAGAAGCTCAGCTTTGATGAAGTCAAGCCTGAGCAGGTCTTGCTGGTGCACACGGAAGATCACATGGTCAAGGTCGAGGGGACAGCTTGTGAGTGGACTCCCTGGATACCGCTGATGACAGCCTTGTCCGACGAGATGATTCATGACTCGAAACAATACTACGACCAGCTGTCATTATATGTGAACAGGGAGACCGCAACTTGTGCACGCTTGTCGTGTGGTGGAGTCATCCAAGCTTGCACCTCGGTCTGCAAGGGCGAAGTACGCAATGCATTTGCTATTGTTAGGCCCCCGGGACACCATGCCGAGCCCGACGAGCCCATGGGCTTTTGCTTCTACAACAATGTCGCCGTGGCTGCAAAGGAGATGATCAGGCAAAAGTTGGCCAAAAAGGTGTTGATTCTGGATTGGTGAGTGATATGGTGTGTCACTGGTCTGGCTAACCTTGTCAGGGACGTACATCATGGCAACGGCACGCAACGAGCATTTTGGGACGATCCAGATGTCCTGTACATCTCCATTCACCGGCACGATGGAGGTCGATTCTACCCTACCAGTGACTTTGGAGCCCTCGACATGGTTGGCGGCGGCCTTGGCGAGGGATTGTAAGTGGCCGCATGCCACTATAAGCTGACTAGGAACAGATCGGTAAACATCCCTTGGCCGTCGGCCGGGTTCGGTGATGGTGACTACATCTATGCGTTTCAGAAGATCGTCATGCCCATCGCATATGAGTTTGACCCAGATCTCGTTATCAGTGGGTCTTGGGCCTTTCCCGTTGCTGACTTTATAGTCTCAGCTGGGTTTGACGCGGCTGAGGGGGACATGCTGGGCGAATGTCATGTCTCGCCAGCTGGATACGGACATATGACACATATGTTGTGCGCTCTTGCAAGAGGCAAAGTCGTCGTGGCCCTTGAGGTGCGTATGCGACCTGTCGGCGGTCTCGCTAACCAATGACAGGGTGGGTATCATCTGGACGCGATCTCTCGATCGGCCCTGGCAGTTGCTCAGGTTTTGCTGGGCGAGACCCCAGCGGAGCTTGCCACTCTCGAGGCGTCAGAAGTGGCCACAGAGGTCATACATGAGGTTGCCAAGGTCCAAGGAAAGTACTGGAAGTCGATCGATGTCAAAGCATGCGAGCCACCGGAAGGTAAGCCTGTGCTGGAGCCAAGCTGACACGATCAGTCACCGATATAGATGGAGAATCACCAGTCTACAGCATACCCGGTTCGTCTTACGGCCCAATTGGAGGTCCTTGCTGATTTCCATAGATCTTCTCAAGATACACCGCGCACATCACATGTTCACAAAACACGACCTCTTCCAAATCCCTTTGGCGAATCCAGATCTGGAAGCCGCGTTTGCGGGCCAAGTCATCTGCAAGTGAGCACTCGTTTCTATTGGTGTTCGTTGGGTTACTGATGGCCCGCAGCGAGGGGGTTTACGAGGCTGGCGAGCGGGGTGTATTGGTCGTATTCGTGCACGATTTGTCAGCTGTCACTGTTGATATGAACTCCAGTCACCAGCTGAAATTACGTAGCGGGAACCTTCGGGTAGAGACGGACGGCGTGTCGTCGACCAACGTCAGCCTGGCGAATTCGTACTTGGTATGTTGTGATTGCAATCAACGCTGACGTATGAAGCTGGACACCAGCGACACGATCATCCGCTGGGTGAAAGACTCTGGTTTCAACATTATCGACGTCAATGTGCTGCAATCACTTCCGACCCGGTACGCCAACACGGGCCCGCGAATGATCGTGAATCGCGGTCCGGAGAAGGAGGGCCAGCTTCTGCGGTATCTATGGGACAACTACATTGAGTGCGTATTGTGATTTCAGCATTTCAACCTTGGAGCATTGCTGAATACAACACAGGTTATCGGAAGCTGAGAATGTGATCCTCATTGGTCACGGATCAGGTTGCGGTGCTATCATGGAGCTCATCAATCATCGAGGTGGGCTGTTGTCGCTGGCTGCTGGCCATTGCTCGAAACAGCTGACGCGTAGTAGAGGTGGAGCTCAAGGTCAAAGCGGTGATCCAAGTTGCCGGTATCCATACATTGGTCAAGATTGATCCTCACAACGAGACTCGCCGGGCGTGGTTCAGACGGGTACGTGCTGCCGTCTACTCTCGTGATTTTTGCCTGTTACTGACTGAGCAGTCCAATCGGATATACGTGCCCTCGTCGCACCCTGTATTGGAGGACGAAAAGGTCCAAAAGCGTCTAGGGGGACAAGTCTTCACTTCAGGTATGTTTTATCCCTATGCCTGCTTAGATTCAATGGCGGCGTCGTCAGTGGCGGCGTCCTTCACTGGGGGCACGGCTCATCGCGGCGTCTCCGAGTCGACATGACTGATAGGCTGTACAGAGCGGGCCAAAGTGGTCGACGTGCTCAACGATGTGCTTCCGCAGATCCAGAGCTTCGTGGCGTCCAAGATTGAGCCTATGCCAAACTCGATACCCCCGAACCGCCATACGTCACTTGAGCCGCCTGCCGCGGCTGTCCTAGCTTGATGCTCATTGTGTGAGGTGTGATTTGGGCTTTGCTGGTGGGCTTCGCTTTGCTTGTAGGTGTCTGGCTGCGTTGTGGTTTGTGTCACCTGTGCATTGTTTGCGCACTGTGCATTGTAGATACCTTGCATCTAGATGTGTTGTTCAGTATCATGCATTGTGCATCGTCTCGTCTCTGTAATTGTGATATTGTAATCTGGTCGACTTTGGTCGATTGTACATACATACAATATGTCTATGCTTCTGACCCGTCTTGTTCTGTTCCCTCGTCACGGATCTCCTTGCATGGATTTATGTAATTTACTGATTTGATTTACTGATTATTGATGTCTTGTGTCTATTCCTGTCGTGTGGATGATCGGATCGTTTCGCAGTTCACTCTGCATGCGCAATGCGCTGTCTTGCACCGATGAACAGCCCTGTCCTGCCTTGCTTGCCTGTCCTGCCTTGCTCGGCCGGTAAAGCGGCACGGTGCGCTGGGGCTCGCCTAATGTGCCGTCACGCGAATATGGGGCAAACGACTGGCAGCCTGTCCAGCCTGACCCAGCGTGTCGTCCATCTCCTCGCGCCCGCAAGAATCAGGATCGTCAAGCTCCCCAAGCAGGCCGAGGTAATACGCGTCAAAGGCCGAGTTATCTGCCCAGATCGATTCGGAGCCGTCCCCTCCACCTGGACCGTCATCTTCCCCCTCGTTACCATCGTGATGCGCTTGGTGAGACGGGCGTTGCAAGTCGTCGTCGAGGCCATGGCCAACTGATTGTCCGCCGTACAGCGTACCTGGAGGAGCAGAGCCATGAAGATCTCCATGCTGCGTGTGCCACCCATGCTGCCCGTACTGCCATTGCTGCCCATGCTGCCCATGCTGTCCGTATTGCCCATACTGCCCATGCTGCCCGTACGGCCCATACTGCCCATGCTGTCCATGCTGCCCGTACGGTCCGTACGGCCCGTACCCGTGGTGCTGTAGCGAGGGCACCTGGTCTTCGCCTCCCCGGAACGCACGCAGTGCACGGCGGAGGTATCCCCCCGTCAAGACGTCGGAGCGGCGCGCCGGTCCACCAGAAACAGTGGAATGCGATCGCCGCGCAAGCAGTTTTGTGGGGAACGAGCTGGAGCGGGGAACGGCGTGATGTGCCGTCCCCGGCCCTGACACTGGCGTCGAGGACTCGAATTCCGATCCGGAACCCCACTCGGACTGGGCAGACAGGGAGCGGGAGTGAGAGTGCGCCGGCCCGTCGTGGCAGAGAGGAGTCGTCGCGTCGTCGTGAAACAAGACTTTATTCATCCCGTTCTCAGGGCGGGCAGGGGGCGGTGATGCTGGTGGTGAGGGGGCAATGTCATACGATGCGGGCGGCAAATCGTCGGCGTCGGAGGCGAAGGGCGCGAACGATGCCATTCGGTCATCCTCTTGCATACCGTCGCGCCCTCGCTTGCGGATGGTAGCGTCGTCGCTGACCTCATCGCTGGTGCTGGCATCATCGCCAAGTTCGTTGCTGGGGTTATGTGAGCACGGCTCGTCGCTTGAGTCACGGGTTTCCGCGTCGTTAACCCACGGCCGAGTCGCCTCCTGATGCGCAACAGCGCCATGGCCGTGATGATTCCGGAGCAAGAGCTCAAACGCTTTCAGCCTTTCTTCGTTCGCCAACGTGTGCAGCGCCGACACGACTTCCTGGGTAGGCTGGAGCGACATCGTCCTTGCCACTGCTGTCTTGCTCAGGTTGACATGCTTCACCGTGGTCACTGTCTGGCTCCTCGCTCTGACCTTGGTCTTCAGTTTCGAGGGCGTCTCGTCCAGCTTGCCTAGTTCAGCATCACCCGCCACGCCCTTCACTCCTCGCGGCGTTTCTGGGAATGCCGAAGACAGCGCGGACAGGGTCGAGAGCGTCGTCAAGTCCGACATGGAAGAACGGGCAGATGCCGTGGTGTATGCCGACGAACGGTCAGAGGACGCCGAAGAGCTGGACACGACTGATGCGCGGCCAAGGGCCGAGGCGGACTCGCATGACGACGATGGGGAGATGGGTGATGGCTGTGCTTCTTCCTCGATGTCTTCGAGGGTCGAGGCGATCGAGACACGCACGGGCGCACGGGATGCCATTGCCGTCCCTTGCTCAGCGAGACTCGCAGCGAGGCTCAAGGATCTGCGCCGGCCGGCCCCGACGCTGCTTCGTTTATGTCGCTCAGCTGCAAGGGCGTGATGGTGGTGCGTCAGATGCAAAGCCCGATCCCCTGGTGCAAACAGCTGATGGTGCAGATTCATAATGGTATCGGCCGACATTGGGCCTTGCCGAGGCCCGTCCTGGGCAAAGCTGACTCGCTTGTCGGTCGCGGCTGACTGGTAGTGCGGGAACGCGAGACTGCTTGGTCGAAGGGTGAAGCTCGAGAGTTCCGAATTGCGACGTGGTCTCAGACCTTTCTCGCAAACGTCCTCCCCGGTAGAGGTGGCTTCGGAAGATGCGGACCTCGATCGCGAGACGGCTACCCCTCCAGATTCCGTATCAACCCTACCAGGGCGGTCTCGCATCGCCCGCCGCCGATACGCCAGTCCCGCCCAAGTCGTCATGCCGAGCAAAATGAGGCCCAGGACTATGCCAAGTGCGATCCCAGGCCCGACAAAGGACTGCATATGCCCCTCGGGTGGCCGACTAGGCATGTCCGGGACCGGCGCGGCAGGCTCCGACGAAGACATGACAGGTGACGAAGCGGCGAATGTCGGGCTACCCATCATTGTCGGGCTACCGGTCAGTGTGGGACTGCCGTTTCCCGGAGCGGGGACAGGCATATCCCGCGACCCAGCGGCGATACCGTCCAACGGCTCGCCGCCCCATCCGCGTGCGGCAATAGCTCGCCGCTTGAGCTGGCGCAGGTGCTGCGCCGGCGACACATGCGCGAGGGACAGATCGAGGAGTGGCGAGTTCAGTGGACTGGGAATGGAGAGCGGGTTCGTTAGTGGGTCCCGATTGTATCGAGTGGCAGGGAGAGACGATGATGGGGATTTGATGAAGCCGCCTCGAACTCCCAGAGAACGAGGTCCGTGAGATAATGCTTGAGGCTCGGGTTGTGGGGCGTGGCCGGGACTGGTACAGATGAGCGCGGCCTCCGGTGTCTGGTATAGCGGCCACTCACTTGTCTTCCGTGAAAGAATCCTCAGAAGGAAAGACGTGGCCCAAGCCCAAGCCCAGCCCCGTCCGTGCTTTAGACATGTTTGCGATCCAGTCACGAGGGATACCGCAGACAGCTCTCCGACAACAGAGTTACGAAGAAAGACGAGGCCAGGAATCGATGAGGACCTGTTATCAATGGTTGTGCATTTGTGAGAAGGACGATCAGCGTTGTTCCCTAATCAGCATCCAGCGAACCAGCGCTCTGTCGTCAGCTTGATGCTGCCTGCCAGCCATGGACAGCATTGTGATCTGGGCCGTCCGGGGCTGGATGTCCGCCAGACGAGTCGGCTTGATGCTTCCCGCTCGCCCGGGCAGGCAGGCATCAAGATAGGACTATCCACAGCAGAGTAAGCAACGCTCCTACATGCATAGCAATAATGAATAAATTGGACGTTGTCAAGGGAAGCTGAGTCACCTCTTGTGGACTTTTCCCGCTCGTGCCTGTATGCGTCCCATGCGATGCAATTGGATTTTTTGGAGCATTTAGGGTGTTGGTGATTGGCCATTTTTGACTTGCGGACCCGTCTCGACGATAACAGCAGCGAGGACAAGGGGAGTAGTGACAGGGGTGTATATAACATAGTGCACCAACTGTCATCCCTCGATTGGCATCGGTGCGATGCAGGCAGTTCTTTCCACCGACGTTGAAGCGCTGGCAAAGACTAGCAAAAAGTACAAGTGAGTGTTCGTCTCCGGGCCCTTGTCCCGTCCAGCTTCATGTCTTTCTCTTTTGGCCTCGTGACATCCAGCAAGCTGAAGCACACAGACCGCCTCCCTTGCTCCTGCGTCACACACTGTTCTACCTGCCCCTCTTTGTCGCTGCATCCATCCTCATCCTACTCCTCACCTTCCTTGTCCCGCGAATCTACCGAGCGGGGCGGAAACTCTTCAAACGCAACCAAGAGGAATATGAGCCAATTCTCGTCGACGAGGACGAGGTGCCGGTACCTACCGCCCTCCCCATGCCCTCTGGCGGGTTCGTATCGGACCTCAAGGCGCATATTCGGTCTCTGAAAGAATATGGCTCTGTCCTCTTCTTCCTCGAGATTATCCGGACGCTGTGTCTCGCGACGCTGCTCGGCCTGAGCATCTATGCGGCTATCAAAGCCGACGGCCCACAGGAAAGGACAAGTGGAGGGTTACTGGAGATCTTGAAGAAGAAAAAGAAGAAGAAGGGAACGAAAGGTCACCACGACAAGTCTACTCTGGAGGACTACTCGAGCTTGGAGCTTGGCGAGTTTGGTGTAGTCGCGTTTTACGTGAGTTGTTCACACTAGTCACATCTGACAACCAGGCGTACACTCTGATCTTATCGCTTCTGCTCCTAACTCTGAGGCCGGCAACTCCCGTCCGACGTCAACTCATCGCCCATCTTGATAGCCTGCTCTTCCTGGCATTCTGCGTCTACGCCTATCGGGATCTGTGGCCGCTCTTGACGTTCTATCTCGAACCTTCCGACATCCACAACGCTATCACCTGGTCCCGCGTTGCCATCCTCACCGTCGCAGCTGTGCTCGTCCCCCTGATCCGGCCCCGAACATATGTTCCCGTCGACCCAAAGAACCCAACCCCAGTCGATGAAATCAACCCTGAGCAGACTGCCCCGTGGCTCTTCCACGTGTTTTATGAGTTTATGACACCCTTGGTCTGGAAAGCTTGGAAGACGCCGTCAATGCCATATGATGACCTAGTGAGTCCCCTGCTTCCTCTTCATCTCCACAATGCTCCAGCTGATCATTGCAGCCTCCTCTGGCCGATTACGATAGGGCTGAACACTTGTACAAGGTGAGTCAAGCCTTCTTGCAGCCCCGACTGATCTCTACAGCTACACATGCCAAATCTTGACCCCATCAGGCGACGAGAGCAAGGCTTGAAGCCTCGTCACCTGTACTGGTCGTTGCTCTGGAACCTACGGTACGAGATGGTCATTACTAGTGTGTTCACATATACCTTGGAAAGGGCGTCTGACTGATCACGCAGGTGTAATGTGTGTTATCTCCGCATTCTCCGAGCTATCTGGGGCCGTCGGCATCAACAAGCTTCTGGAGTGAGTCTCCCGGTCGAGATGAAAACCTCTTCTCATCTTTCAGATATCTTGAGAAGAACGGCGAAAACGCTACCCTCCGACCGATCGTGTGGATTGCACTCTTGTTTATTGGTCCCACTGTCGGATCCCTGACCATCCAATATTACATCTTCATCATGACTCGTGCTCTCGTTCGGGGCGAGTCCATCCTCACTCAACTACTATTTGACCACGCCCTTCGCCTCAGGATGAAAGATAGTACTCCAGACGAAGAGGTTCCACCAAGCAACGGAGGTGCAGACAATGCAGCTGCGCCTCTCATCACGGTCGAAGAGATACAGGATGATATTCCAGGCCAACCCAACGCATTGCAAAGTATGATCGAGAATGACGTGGCCGCTCAGACAACGGAATCAGACGAAAGCGGGACCGGATGGGGATCGTCCACCGAGGTCGACAGTACCAAGGGATCCAAGAAGGGTAAGGTCTCCGCGCAGAAAGCTGCCGAGGAGGAGGCACAAAAGGCAAAGGGCCAGGGTTTGGCGGGCAAAATCAACGTGCTCATGGCGGCGGATGTTGAATCTGTCCTCGAAGGTGGGTATCTTGTATATCCGTGTATAATAGGCCTGTGCGTGTCATTTGCGGAGCTGATCCGTCTCTCAGGGCGTGACGTACCTCTTGTCCTCGTGTACACGCCTGTCCAGCTCGTGCTCTGCGTCTTTCTTCTTTATCGTATACTTAGCTGGAGTGAGTGTTTTTCAACTCACGAGACTATCGGCTGATCAGCAGGTGCTATCATCGGGATGCTTACCATGGTGATCACGATGCCCATCCCGGGTCTGATAACCAAAAAGAACGCCGAGTATCAGCAGCAGAGAATGTCGGCCGTGAGCCATCATCCCTCTTCAGGTTGCCATCGCTCATCCTTCAGACTGACGATCGAGTGGGCGCCATCACGGAAGCCATTGGAGCTGTAAGTCAGGCTCGGCAAGGTGAAGATGCCTGCTGATCTCTGCCAGCTTCGCATGGTCAAGATGTTTGGTTGGGAAAGCGGCATCAAGGAGAGGGTCGCATCCAAGCGGGAAGCGGAACTCGCGTTGATCTGGAAGCGACGATTGATGACACTGTAAGACTATCGTGACTGTCAGGCACTGAATATCACAGCGCCGGAGTCCTCCTCAACAATATCTTGCCGGTACTGACTATGACTGTCACATTTGCGGTATACACTGTGGTACAGAAGAAGCAGCTCACTGCTGCGACTGGTTCGTCGCTCGTAGCTCGTTCATCGCGTGGCTGATAGTCTTTAGTATTCACTAGCATGACTGTCTTTGACTTGATCAAGAATCAGATGGGCATGGTCAGTTCCCTTTTTGTTCCTGGTTTGACAACCACAGTGCTTCTACATGGCCAACGAGTTTGTGACCGCTTGGGTGTCCCTTTGCCGAATCGACAAATTCCTGAAGACCAGCGAGATGATCGACGAGTGGACGGAGGGCGAGACGATCAACATCAAATCACCTGAACAGCTCGAGGCAGAGGAACAGGGCTTGATTCGCTTCAAAGATGCGACATTCACTTGGGGTTCTGCCAAGGGTGAAGCGACTCCTGGCTACAGTCTGCGGATCTCAGACTTGACGTTTGCGAAAGGCAAGATCAACCTGATAACTGGCCCTACTGGTTCCGGAAAGAGCTCTCTGCTCAAGGTATGTTTCGTGACCTTTGTGAACTGATCATCAGGCTCTCGTTGGCGAACTCCATTTTGCACGATCAGATAGCTCATTCTTCCATTTACCTCGTGAAGGTGGAGTGAGCTATGCAGCGCAAGAGTCATGGTGCATGTCCGACTCGATTAAAGACAATATCCTCTTTGGCGAGCCGTACGACGATGTCCGATACAAGAAGACTATCCGTGATTGTGGGCTGGAGACTGATCTCAAGCTATTCGAATCGGGCGATGCGACGGAAATCGGAGAGAAGGGCATTACACTCAGCGGGGGACAGAAGGCGAGAATTACGTTGGCCCGAGCTGTGTATTCCAGGACTTCCATTGTACTGCTAGATGGTGAGCATCGGATCGTCAGCGGTGCTGATGCCAGACATCTTCTCGGCTCTGGACACACTGACCTCGAGGTGGATTATCGACAACTTGCTCAAGGGAGACTTGATAGCCGATAGGACTGTCCTCTTGATTGTTAGTCGTCAACGCCGCGTGTTAGCCAGTGCTCAACTGACGTGCGCAGACCCACCACGTCGGGCTTGCCGCACCCGTCGCAGACTTCTTGGTTACCTTGAACGAAGATGGCAGCGTCGCAGCTGCTGGACCGATCGACGAGAACATCATAGCTATCGCCCAGGAAGAGACGGAAGAAGAGATCAAGGAGACTGCCAATGACTCAAAGGAGGATGCGGCGCCAGCAGAGAAGAAAGACTCGGACAAGGCTGTGACCAAGCTGTTCAAAGCGGAAGAGAAGAGCGAGGGGCGTATCTCCCGACGAGCCATGTTCAGTTTCTTCAGGTGAGCACCGGACGTAGACGCCTGACATGGGCTGACAATCCAAGTAATTTCGGCGGACCGGTATTCTGGTTCCTGTACTTTGGGCTGCTTCTCGGTGGTCAGGCGTTTGCAGCGTTCCAGACCTGGTGGCTTGGTCGATGGGCGCGCGCCTTTGACGAGGCGGAAAACCCACAGCAAGTCTCGATCCCGTATTACCTCGGCTTGTATTTTGTCTGGGTGATTCTCGGACTCTGCATGATGGCCTCTTCGGCTATTCTGTACTATGTCGGAGCTATCAAGGCGTCCAGGAGCATCCATCGCAAGTTGGTCGACTCGATCTTCAACGGTTCGTCTTAACTTTCCCTGATGCCCTTTCTCCCGACTCTGCCTCCCTGCATCCCCTTCCCTTGTCTCGTTCTTCCGTCCATCGCTTGCCGTGACGCCCGCATTCGTCGCTCATGTCCGCAGCGTACATGCGTTTCCTGGACGAGACTCCTGTTGGGCGAATCATCAGTCGATTCACAAAGGATATGAAGGCGATCGACGGGACGTTTACAGAAGTAAGCCGTTTCACATCACAGTGCAGTGGACCAGAAGCTGAGACAGGGCCACTTTAGGTGTTCGCCGAGGTGATGGAGATCACCCTCGCCTTGATAATCAAATTTGTCGTCGTCGTGTCGCTGGTCCCTCTGTTCTCTGTGCCGTCGATCTGTATCGGGGCACTGGGAGGTGTTCTCGGAGAGCTGTACATCCACGGCCAGCTCAGCGTCAAGGTGGGCTCGTTGTACAAGGTTTAGCGGGGGCCGGACGAACTAACGAGGCTTTAGCGTGAAATGTCGAATACCAAGAGTCCGCTGTTCTCGCATTTCTCGGCGGCGGTGAATGGGATCGTGTCGATCAGGGCGTATGGAGCGCAAGAGTGCGTGTTTGATTCTTGTTCTCTTGTCTTTATCTTCAGTCCAGTCTTCCACTGCCTAGTCATCTCTCTCCCGGCCCACTCTTTGCACCTCTTTCAGCATTCCACTCTTGTGCCCCTTCATTGGCCCCAAGTCAGCGCTGATTCTTTGCAGAAAGCTGAGGGCAGAGGCGCGGAGACGTGCAGATGTGTACACTCGGGCTGGTCGAGCTGTGAGTTTCCCTGGTCGGCTGGACTGATAGCATAGTTCTACAACCTGAATCGTTGGGTAACGGTCCGCATCGACATGCTTGGCGGTCTGTTTGCGGCATCACTCGCAGCGTTCCTAGTGTACGGACCGCGTCTTGACGCATCGACATCGGGCTTCGCGCTCAACCAGGCCGTTTCGTTCTCCGGTATGATCCTGTGGTGGGTCCGGATGGTGAATGAAATGGAGGTCCAGGGGAACGCGGTGGAGCGGATCGAGGATTACCTCATCATCGACCAGGAACCAGCGTACCAAGAGGAGAAGCAGCCGCCGGCTGCCTGGCCGACGAGTGGGAGTATCGTGCTCGATAAGCTGTCGGCAAAGTATGCCAAGGACGGACCGACGGTGCTGGACAACCTGCAGGTGACGATTGAGAGTGGGCAAAAGATCGGCGTTGTGGGTAGGACAGGTAGCGGCAAGTCGACATTGGTGAGTCTAGCCTGAGCCTGAGTGAGAACCTGGACCTGAGTGAGATCCTGGACCTGAGTGAGAACCTGGACTTGAGCCTGTGGCTCAAACTCCGCCTGGGTTTCTAGGTGTAAGGTGGGGATGAGCGGCTGACAGATCAGGCTTTGGCTTTGCTTCGCATGATCCCTACGACCGGCAGCGTGACCATCGACGGAGTCAAGACTGAAGCAATCAACCTCAATGCTCTACGGTCAAACGTGACCATCATCCCGCAAGATCCGATTCTCCTATCAGGATCTCTGCGATTCAACCTCGATCCATTTGGGGACCACGACGATGCCGAGCTGAACGACGCGCTGCATTCTTCTGGTCTGGGGCAGGTCCGACACTCTGAATCGGGGACGGCGACGCCGCAGCGCCTCACGCTAGATTTCCAGATCGCTGCAGGAGGGGGAAATCTGTCTCAGGGGCAGAGGCAGTTGGTCGCTCTGGCTCGTGCGTTGGTGCGGTCTAGCAAGGTGTTGATTCTTGACGAGGTGAGTGACACTGTTTGTGTATTTCTCCTTGTCTTGTGACGCTGTGACTTGTCCCTTCTCCCCATGCTCGTCAATCGCAACCACACGAGCATGCAGCATGTATGCTGACCATGTTAGGCAACGGCGTCTGTGGACTTTGAGACGGACGCGCTCATCCAAAGATCGATCCGCAACCTGCCGTCATCTACGACGGTCCTCACCGTCGCACACCGGCTGTCTACAGTCATGGATTACGACAAGATCCTCGTGCTTGGGGCGGGCAAGTTGCTGGAGTTTGACTCGCCAGAGGTGCTCAAGAGCCGCAAGGACAGCTACTTTGCCAAGCTCGTACAGGCGATGGACGGGTAGTGTGTTTGGTGCCGAAAATGCTTTGCCAAGTTCGTGCAGGCTATGGAGTGATGGTATTGTTTGACTCGAATGAAGAAAAATAGTAGACTTAGATTTGGCAGCAGATGTATCGAATGTCTGTCTGCCTTGCACCGTCGCGCTGCACCATTGCACTTGTAGCTCCTGCTGCAGCGCCTGCAGGGTGACTGCCGTGTAGTCGACCTCAGCGTGCAGTATATCTGTATGTGCATGCCCATCCGACCAGCAGCTGCCACACTTGGGACGCTACCGGTGGTCGCTGACCGGTGCATGGCGCTAGTGTCTAAACCATGTTGCGAGAGACTTGAGACCCAGGGCATTTGTGAAATTCCACCCGGAACTTTTCCTCGCCGCACTCGATTTTTGTTTAAAATTCTTTTTGTAATCCCCTCCCCTGCCCTCCCTCTGTTGTCTTTCAGTCTTTTGTAATCACTCGTATAATCCAACGAAGACTTTGATTTTTGATCCCGCTGACGTGCGCCGTGGTGGCGCGCTGGCTTCCCTGGCTTTCCTGGCTTTGGCTTTGGCTCGTGACCCCCCCCCCCTTGCTAGGCTGTTTTTTCACTCTGCGTCCATCCACCTTTTGCTCGACTCGTCTGTCTCTGAGTCTCCATCAGCCAACAACCAGCACCCAGCACCCAGTACCCAGCCAGCCAAGTACTGCCTGGTTCATTGGGAATCCCGCCAACCAACGGCCAACGGCCAACAGCAACCAAGGACCAAGGACCAAGGACCCGTCTTCGACCTGGAACGTTCGCTGTCTCTCCGCGCCTTCGCCCGCCAATCGCTGCCACCGTGCCCTCGCGCCGCTCATTTGGACCGACCACGCACGGTCTACGACGGTCTAGTGACGGTCTAGTCGCATCCCCTGTGCGCACCACGCCGCCGTACGTGACAGTCAAGGCGCGCTGAGAGTGGCGCACCCGCGGCCTCGGAGCGATAACGAGCACTTGCGGCAACCATGAACCCACACAAGATGGTGTGTTGCCTCCCTCCCTTCTCCTCCTCCCCCGCCGTCTTGTGCCCCTACCTTCACTCTGCTCTGGTGCCGCACGGCGTGTACCTGCGTTTCTGCGTTCGCCGCCTCGCAGACACGCCGAGCTGCGGGAATACCGATCATGTTCTCGCTTCGTCCTCCGCTGTTTCCGTGTACTTCCTCGGCCAGTCGCTGCCCTACACCCATCCTTACCCTCCCACACCTCACTGCGACTCGCACGGCCTCGTGGCTGTCAATGAGTCTACCAATGAGCGCCACTGTCCTGCGGGTCTGCGTGTTGCGCAGTCCACTCCAGCGCACCAGCAAGGACGAGGAAGGCGTGACGTACTTCCTTTGTCCATCAACGATCCCTTCGCGCTCCTCGTCTTTCCGCCTCTCCACCGTCTCCCCCGTCTGTCCACCTCAGGTCTCATTCGGTCTCTGTATGCCTCAGCCGCTGACAGCATGGATCTCGCGCAGAACAAAGTCGACATTTCGGTACGCCCCATCACCCATCTTCGCCGCCTCCCCACCATCCATCATCCATCTTTGCCGAACGCCTCCCCACCATCACTCACCCGCTTCCCCTATCCAGCCGATTGCACTACTCTCTCCAGCTACGATAGGACACCCAAAGCTGACGGCGCAGTCCCTGTCTGAGCAGGACCAAAAGGCGTTCAAGATGTACGGCAAGATCCCCGGCAAGAACCTCTTGACCAAGATGCAGAAGGTGCGGCCACGCTCACGTGTGGGAGCACAGCAGAACAGTCGCTGATCTCTCGCAGGAACGCAAGTATTTCGATTCGGGCGACTACATGATGTCCAAGGCTGGCGCGCCCAACGCCGAGCAGCCCGGCACAGCCATCCCAACTCCTCAGCAGTACGTCCCCTCGCCCTCTCCGTCTGCCGTACCATCTCAACCAATCGCGGCATCCCATTCCCCGAATTTAGTCCTGGGGGATGTTGGCAGGGCCGAGCTGACTGATGCAGCCTTCCGCACGCATCGCCGCCCAACAACGTTGGCACACCTATCAACCTCGCCTCTTCGCCGACGGGCAATATGCCAATCGTCTCGCCCCGCGCGCTCTCGCCTGAAAAGACGCCGTCGCTGCCTGGTTCGGGTGGCGTCGGCGTAGGAATCAGCCCCGCAGCGACGAGCGAGGCTGTCGAAGTTCCCGGCATGGGGACGCGGCATGTCCGCAGGGGTTCCGAGAGGTGCGTGCTTCCGTCTCACCCTTCTCTACTTTTGTTTTGTCCTCAGCCGGCGACTCGACTGTCTCAAGGCAAGTAGGAAGCATACTGAGATTGTTTATAGCAACCAGGCGAGAATCTCTCCGCCGGGCACGATGCGCGAGGCAAGCACGACGTCGTCGTACCCTATCCAACATGGGGCAGGATTCGGATCATCCCCCGTCAAAGCGAGCAGCCTGGCAAATTGCCTCGACGAGGAGATGGAAGGTTGAGCGGTGATGGGTGATGGGATGGGAATCCGCGGCTAGTGAAGCACGAGTGGAGCGACCGAGACGGAGACGGAGACGGGCAAGGTGGAGCGAGGTGTACAATGGGCAACGTGTGAGCTGAGCTGCAGCTGGTTATCGGGTGGTCACCGACCGGGTCACCGGGTCACCGGGGTAGTGGAAGCGCGGGAGCAGCGTCGCATCGATATATCAGGGCAAATGCCGGAGCGCAGGGCAGTGCGAGCGCGCCGGTGGCTGGGTGCGCGGTGGGTCGGTCGATGGTGGGTGGGTGGATCGATAGCTGGATAGCTGGGCGGGCGGTATCGACGGTTCAGGTCGCCTTCCGGTTCCATGTGGATCAGGTCCGTCGTGAGACGCCAGATGTACCCTAGGGCGTGGATCGGTTATGGCAGGTTGTGGTTCTGTAAACTCCTGGGAAATGTAACCGTAGTTCTGTGGCTTTGCCTCATTCGTGCAGCTGGCCCTCGCGTCTCTTCCAACCCCGCGAGACAGCGCAGAGTCGATTGGATCTTTGCGCTGCTTGGTTCCACCAGCTTCCCACATTGGCACGGCAGCGCGAGATCGCTGCTCATGATAGTCTTTCTATCCATCTCATAGTGTCTAGATGACTCTTCTACAAGCATCTACGAGACACAGGCAGCAGCGACCCTGGATTAAACCTGGATCCTGGAGACTACAGATACCCGGATCCGTCCTCCGATATCGAAACTGCTCAATCCAATGACTGCTCCACCTCACTCTCACACTCCCGGCCACCTGAACTCGTCATACGCTGAACAGATACGGCTCCCACCTCGTGGACGCCCCGCCAATGCCTTGCAGTCCCAGTGTTCCAGGCCTTCGCGTCATCGAAGCAATCACCACCAGTCGCCCTGGGCGCGCATGGCGTCGGCGACCTTGATGAAGCCGGCAATGTTGGCGCCAGCAACGAGCGACGGGATAGCACCTTCCGAGTACAGCGAGCCAGTGGCTTTGCAGGTGTTGTCTTCACGCGAAGTATGAGCACAGACTCTTCGTACGTATAGCTCAGAGGGTGTACGCACAGCAGGTGACCATGATTTGCTTGAGCTTGGCGTCGACCTCCTCGGGAGTCCACTTGAGCTGTACGAGTATCAGTTTCAGGAGCACACCAGAGTACCAGAATTCCAGAATTCCAGGACTGCAAGGTCGGTCCGTCGGCTCTCACCCAAGCCAGAAAGCGATGGGTGGATGAGTGGATGAGTGAGGGAGTAGAGTGGAGAACGAGGTGATAGACGTGGGAGGGCTCGGAGACAACCACCCACCCTCTGTGAGTTCTGCGCCATCTCGAGTCCCGAAACGGCGACACCGCCGGCGTTGGCAGCCTTTCCAGGGGCGTAGTAGCAGACGTCCTTGGTCTCGCCGACCGATGCTGCGGCCTGGCGCGACGCCTCGAAGATGTCAATGGCGTCCTGGGTGCATCCCCTGATACCTGTCAGTGATGTCCTACCTTTGCTCTCCCCCTCTTCACGAAGCAGGGTGTTCTCGCCACGCAATAGACTCACATGTTGGAGCCCTCGGCAACGTATCGCACTCCCGCCTTGATCAGGGCCTTGGCTTCCTCGCCGTTGAGCTCGTTCTGGCTTGCCGAGGGGAGCGCAATGTCCGCCTTGTCAAACAGGGTCCAAGGGCGCTTTCCTTCGTGCCACACAAACTTGCTCGCGGCGTCGAACGCAGTCAAGCTCTTGCGTTGCAGCTTGATCTCGGCGATAGCAGCGACGTCGGCCGGAGTGAACCCTTCCGAGCCGGTGGCGACCAGGGCCCCGGTAGAGTCGGAGAGGGAGAGGACGATGCCGCCCAACTCGATGACTTTGAGAGCCGCGTATTGGGCCACATTGCCTGCACCGGAGATGAGGACGCGCTTGCCTTTCCAGTCGGTGCCGTCCAAGTCGCGAAGCATCTCGGTGACGTAGTAGACCAAGCCGAATCTGGAGGGTCAGCCCACCAATGCATCGACGGGAACAACGACAACTCACCCAGTCGCCTCGGGGCGGATAAACGAACCTCCCCAGTCGGCACCCTTTCCAGTCAAGATACCAGAGAACTCGTTACGGTACTTCTTGTAAGCACCAAACATGAAGCCGATCTCGCGTCCGCCCGTCCCGATGTCTCCGGCGGGGACGTCGGTGTTGTCGCCAATGTGGCGCGAGAGCTCCTGCATGAATGCGTAGCACTGTAGGGTCAGTTGTCGTCGCCATGTCGTCGTCATCTGAGGGCAAGATGACCGAAGTGGCATAGAGAAGAAGAACCAGTCAAAGAGAGGACAGAAGGAAGGAAGGAAGGAAGGGGCGAAGAGAGGAAAGACGATACGGAGACTCACAAACTTCCTGATCTCATTGTCGCTCTTGCCCTTTGGATCGAAGTCACATCCACCCTTACCACCACCCATATTCAACCCGGTCAGAGCATTCTTGAAGATCTGCTCGAACCCGAGGAACTTGAGGATACTGAGGTTGACCGAGGGGTGCAACCGGAGACCGCCTTTGTACGGGCCGAGGGCAGAGTTGAACTGTCGATGGGGACGGTGGAGCGAGCGAGGCCAATGGGAAAGTCGTGGTGACGGGTTGAGAGTGACAGGGAGACGAGCAAAGGGGCAGATGCAGAAGGGGAAGATATAGTGACAGCGGTTTGATGAAATGGAGTAGAGGGTAAGATCAAGTCCAGTGGTCAGCGATACTAGGCGCTGAGCGGTAGTGACTCACCTGGACGCGGTAGCCGCGGTTCACCTGCAATGACCCATCATCGCGCTCCCAGGTCACTCGGAACTGGATGATCCGTTCCGGAATTTGGACGACCTGCAGGGCTTTGCGGTACTCTGGGTTCTGGGCGAGAAACTAGACGAGTCAGCACGACCGCGATGAGCGACGGACGACAACCAGTACAGAGCTTGCCTCTTCGAACAGGCGGCAGTCTCAGGAAGGGAAAGGCTCGAAGAATAGGGTACCAGTGCATGTCTATGGTACATGCCGTGGTGCAACTCGTAGCCCAAGCCCCCGATTATCCGAAACACTCACAGGCTCCAAGGTGGTGGTGATCTCAGTGACCGCCTGTTGGAACTCTGGCTCGGAAGGGAGGCTGGCCATGATGTCAGATCAAGTGATGGTTGTTCGGGTTATCAATCAACTGATAATCAGATACGACACAATGGTAGAGTCGAGTGGTGAAAAAAGTCCGAGTCGCTGTGTACTCGTTCACACTATATACCTCTCTGACCTTCCTGCGTTCGACCGAAAACACCTGCAAAGGTGTATACAGAAGATGTGACAATTTTTTTTTCGCCCGACTCGACCCGATAACAGTTGCCCCGCATCTCTTCGTCCCGCCTCTGCCGCTCCCCCTCTGCTGTGGTCGCGCCCAGCACGTCACCTTGTACAACTTCCTGTTAGCAAGGAGAATTTGGGAATGAGGGGAGGAGCTCCGATGAGGATCGGTGATAGGTTGGGATGGTTCAGGGGGGAGATAGATAAGCAGCGGGAAACGACGACGAATCAGATGGCGTCGATGGATAGGGCAAGGAACGAGGCACGGGACGGGGTTTGTGCTATTCGGTCACGTGTTTAGGCTCGCAATGGGGAAGCGAAGAGCGGCACGCCTTTTGACAGTTTGGCACCTTGCATCCCATCATCTTTTCTCATAAAGGTCTTGTCGCGACGAGCGGCGCGGCGCCTTGAGATGCCTCCAGCGTGACTCTGACCGCGCGATGATCGCTCCATCTGCCCTGCCAGCCATCCACATCCCCTCCCTCCACCCAATTATCCACACAAGCATACTGCGTGACCCGCCAACCTCCTTGCTTGGCCTCGCTAGCCCTATCCTCTTCTCCGCGAACGTCACCTGGTAGACGCTCAGAAGCAAGCATGATGAAATCTATACGTTTCACGTCGCGGTTCCCGGGGGGATCAAAGCCGGTATAAGTGTCCTTGGGACCATACGGGCTCGATTGCCTCGATCCAGAAATCGATGCAGACTCTGAAGACGATCGGGTGGTGAGGCTCACGTACGAGTCGAGGAATGTGAATGAAGGGGATCCAGACGGAAGTGGGGACGTGGAGGTGATGTTCTTGTACCCGTCTTCCTCAGGTGGCGAGTCTATTGCTCAGTCCAGATACAAGTGTCGGCAGCAATGGGCTCACTAAAGTCCCCGAGGAGTATGACTGGTGAGTCCCTGCGATTGGATGGAGTTTGTTCCGCGGCCTCGGCGTCTTGCGCCCAAAGATATGCGTGGTGTCGGATGATCAAGCTACTTTCGGCACGGGCTCGAACACCCTGATCGTCGTAATGCGTATTGACTACATGGACCAGTCCTCCCCCCGCCTTCTCTCGCAGCGTCACCAGCGTCGCTATTCGACACAGGTTCTGTCCAGTTCGCCTCAGTCATTCATGCCCGTCTTCCGAACGAACTAAACTGAGCAACTCACCGTATCCCATCCTTTCGAACCGGGTACGTCGGGAGTAGGGGACAGCCAGATGGTCTTCCACTTGAGTAGCTCGAAGCGAGCTCCGTCAAAGAAGACGGGACTGTATTCGCCTGCCTGCTTGCCGTCGTCCCGCCCAACTCCGACATGCGCGAACCTCGGCCCTAAGAGAGCCGCGATGTCCAATAGCTGGTTATGCAGTACTTCCTACGATGTGTCAGAACATACACGTCACAACGTATGGCTTCCCCTAGAGGTGCAAGAGGCGCCTCACCTGGAAGCCGACAATGTCCAGATCCCCCACGGACAGCAGCGCGTCTACCAAGCGACTGCGCCGCTCCGCCCACGGACGTTCTATGTACTTGCTACTCCATGATGGCTGCTTGGAAGGAGGTACAGCGCCGTGCTTGGGAATAGGAACCGGCTGATTGCTCCGCCCGTCATATCGACTGATGCCTGCCTGAGCTTCACCCAAAGGGCTAATAAAAGACACTCACACGTTGACCGTGGCGAGGTGAAGGCGGCGTGTCGTTAGTGTTGTAGAAGACATGTATCGCGCTGTAGATGATTCTGAGGGCTCGGACTCGGCGTATGAAGTAGTGACCATCTTCGTGCTCTCCCTCGCAGTCTAGGAGAAGGCAGTGGGAACCATAGAACACTCGCTGCGAACCTCCAAGAGGGTTGGTCTTGGGTGTTGTCACAGACCGGAGCCCCGGACTGTCGTTGTCGGGCGGCCCTGAACAGCATCTCTGCGGACTGCCATCAAAATTCCCAGTCTGTCTGCCCAGCGTTCACGCTGTCTTGTGTCGACTCGACCATCCTCCGCGCTCTGTTCTGGGTGACCGTTCCAGTACCGAGACCAGCGTAGACACCTGGATAGTCTCATCTCTGGCTCTTGCTTCTGCGTGCTAGCCGCCCAGCCTCGGGTCTGGATCATCCGACAAGATGGAGGTTGATGGCGATGCTACGTCCCCTGGGATCAAGCAGAACGGGGATACGTTGAAGTGAGGGATCTTCACACGTACCCCTCGGTAAACGAACTTGCTCATACGATCTTGTAGGAAGAAGGAGCTGCCCAAGGACCAAGACTTCTACTTCAACTTCTACTCGTCCTTGCAGAACCAGTGTGTCTTACCTCTTGAATTCTGCCCAAATCACCAAGCCAAAGTGTGACGAGTGATGCCAATCTCCTCGTGCCCATGCCTCTCTCCGTGGGAATCTGGTTCCAGCCGAACCCAGAACTTTTCGCGCCTGGACGTGCAAGCTGATATGGCGAAGGGCAAATATGATAGGCGACATTTCACGGACGGGGACGTACCGCAAAGCCATACTCGGCAACGCCTCGGTCGCTATCCAGGACAAACGCGTGCTGGACGTCGGGGCGGGGTCGGGGATACTGTCGTTCATGGCTGCTCAGGCCGGGGCGAGGGAAGTCATTGCTTTAGAAGCGTCTTCGATGGCCGAGAAGATCTCCGTGGTGAGTTCCCTACGTCTTTCGCTCTTCCTTCCTGGTGGCCCGTCCCTCCAGGAGCACAGCTTCCCTTCCACCAGTGCGTACTTGCCTTCATTTGGCACATTGGGCTGCCTTATCCTTTCGCCAGTCCACGTTACCTCCCGCCAGTTCACTCTTCCCTTCCTCCAGTCCTTCATCCCTTCCACGTCCTTACTCGCCACGCGGGTTTCCACTGTCTCTCAGTCATCCTCGACAACGAGACATCACGAATGCTAAAGCTCTACTCCAGTTGGTCAAACAGGCAAACGCGGGGTTTGTCAATCCGCACATCAAAGACCGTGTCCGGGTCGTGCGGGGCCTGGTTGAGGATGAGGACACGCAGAAGGAGGTACTGCGCTCGGGAAAGGTGGACACGATCGTGTCAGAGCCTATTGGTGTGATGCTGCTGCATGAGCGCATGGTACGTCTTGTACCTTTTACCCCTCTTCCTCCTTCCCCTTCCATCTTGCCCTTCTCGTACCCGTTCCCCCTTCCCTCTTCCCCCTTCCCCTTCCCCCTTCCCCTTCCCCCTTCCCCCTTCCTTCTTCTCCATGTTCCGATACTCCCTCTGGTTGCCGCCATCTTTAGGCTTCCATCTTCTAGTGCTCAAGACTGAAGCCGACAGGTGGAATCATTCTTGCTCGCGCGCGATCTCTTTCTCAAGCCAGGCGGGCAGTTGTTACCCTCTGGAGGCCACTTGTTTTTCTGCCCCTTCAGCGACGAGGGGCTATACAATGAAACAGATCAAAAGGCTCAATTCTTCAATGCTACGCTCTTCGGTATGCCATATCCTCAATTGTTCTTACTTCTCCTTCAAGTTCAGAGCTCATGATGCTCCTTAGGAACAGACTTTCGGGAGTTGTATGCTCTGGCTCGCCAGGAGGTCTTCGGTAAGTGACCTTCCTCTCAAGCCTCAAGTAACAAGTAAGAGACTGCTGATAGCCGCTCAGCACAGCCTGTTGTCGGCATGTTCCCTCCTGCATCACTCCTCTCGGTCCCATGTGCACCAAAATCGTTCGATTTCCATACTTGTGTAAAAGAAGATCTCACCAATTTCTCCGTGGCTGTCGGCTTTGTCGTATCCCGCACAGCCCTGATCCACGGTGTACGTCAATCGCCTCTCCTCGTCATGTCCTCTCTCTTTCATTGGCATTCTTTCCAAAGCGCCTCTCTCCTGATAGCAGCTGCGTGGCGCATCAACTGAAATGAAATAGCTGGCATCGTGGTTCGACCTCGATTTCATTCCTCATCCCGCTTCCGTTCAGCCAGGCCTAGAAGACGACCAAACTCTAATCGATCAGTGGAATTATGCAGTAAATCCACCAGCAACATGGCCTTGGATGACTAGTGACACGCCGCTTAATCCCGGGCCGACGCCTCTGCCGCCTAGCCAAGGACTTGAAGTCAAGCTCTCCACTGGTCCTCAGGGTGAGCTTTCTCCAGAGGAGGATGAATTTTGAGTTTGGTTTGGTTACGGGAAGAGACGGGGGCTATCCGAGAGGCAAAGAGGGAGAAGGCATCTACTGACCATCGTAGCTACGCGAACTCACTGGCAGCAAGCACGACTGCTACTCCCCGAACCTCTCGCGGCGAACAAAGGTGAACGCGTGGTCGGCTCTATCCGATTCGAAGCAAACGACGCGCGGTCGTACGACCTCTATCTTGAGCTGAGCGTTGATCGCCCTGGTCCGGCAGTCCAGCCGAATCCGCTGTCCAGGAAAGCAGAGTACAACCTTTCTCAACAATGTTTCAAGTGAGTCCCATTCATCCGGCGTGTAACGTGCATCTTGCGGCTCGGAACTTTAGCTACCTTGAGTACACGGTGCTGACCAGCTGCAGTTACTCGTACAATCCGGATACGCTCACGGCGGCTTCGGCGGGGATGCCATACACGGCTTGAGACGAGATGCGACGATAGAGACACGAATCGCACGATAAACTAGATCTCACATTCATCAGAATACAACATCACTACCCTGCATGCATATATCTTGTCTCCCTGACATGACAATGATTTCACCTCCCTGCCAGCGAGCGGTCCCTTGCTGTGCGTCACACTGCTCGTGGTCCTGATTTCTGCTTTCTGCGCACGTTTGCCTTGCGTAACGATATTTTGAATCAGAATCGGATATGATATTCAGTCGATGATGGTTGGCTCGATCGCATCCAGGCTATCTTCATCCTCCTCATGGCCAAGAACGACGACGCGTTGCCCCACTCCCGCCGGGACACACCTATCTCCCATCACTTGGCGCAGCTTCGCCCTCGCTTCGAGACCCGTGCAATGCAACGGCAACACATAAGCCGGTGTAGGCCGGATCCTCCGAGCTAGGAAGTCGACCGTCTCAGCCACAGGCTGCTGCTGGGCAGGTACGAGGTGCAGACCGCCTACGACCATGTGGATGGGCCGGGAATGGTGCGATATAGCAGAGGCGAGGACATTGCAGATCCCTGCATGGGAACAGGACGAGAAAATGACGAGGCCGTGGCCTTTGACGTCGATGGCGATGTAGCGCTCGTCCTGTATCAACTGTGGCACGGTCAGGAGGACACTCCATGCAACCCACAGTCTTACACTACACACATCAAGGCCAAGGCCAAGTGGGAGGGGAAGTGGGAGGGGAAGTGGGAGGGGCAAGGCAAGGCGGACTGTGTACGTAGAGGAGATGGGGACGGGGCTGGGGCGGGCGGATACGCCGCAACCGCAAGAGGAAGAAAATGACACTCGCCTCATCTGTAAACCAGCCATCCTCTTCACCTGGAGTGCCACCCTTCATCCACGTAATCGCCCCCGGAAGACCAACTTCAAACGGGAACACCCGAGGAATTCCACCGCTTACTCCAACTCCCGACATACGCCCATCGACCTGAATCTCATGGTACTCGTCGTGCAGCTCGACTCTGCCTCCAGCAGCGTGGATCTCCTCCAGGGTCGGGTCCGGCTCGAGGGCCACGAGCGGCACGCGTTTGGGAAGAGGGGCGAGTCCGCGCCGCAGGGGGCGGTCGGGATGTAGGTCAACTAGGAGAGGAGTTGGGAGACTTTGGGAAGACGTTGTCTCTCTTCGCAGTTCAAGGGCTTTCAGGATCCCTCCGGAGTCTACGCACGGATATCCAGAGAGCGGGGTATCAGCAGGATGCACAGAACGCAGGCGATGATACATGAAATTGGATTGGGAGGCATGAGGGCACGGGGAAAGGAGATAGCCAGCCAGGGGAGTCGAGGGAGAAACAGAACATCAGTTGGTATCGTTTCGTGGCAGAACATGAGCGTACGGTCCGCATGCCAGTGGCTCAAGACAATGGCGTCGAGAGACTCCAGCGGGACTTGCATGGCCTTTGCGTTGCGTTCGATTGATAGCCGATCGGGGCCGCCGTCCAGTAGAACACGAAACGACTTGTCACCGATGGTTGTGGTCTGGTCGTCCACAGCGTCAGCTAATCCTATTCTCATGTGTCGCAAGAACGTGAGTCCGCTTCCGACCCGCCTCCAGGATGTCCGGCAGTCCCCGGCGACTGACCCCTCCCTCATGGGGCGGAACGTCACCCGAGCCACAAGAGCAAAGATATAGGGTCACGCAGCGAACGCACAATAAAGATGGATAGCCCGTGCGCCCCGCAGCAGTAATTCGCAAAGTCCGTCATGGGCAGTCCCGTAAGGCTGTCCCGAGGCGCGCCATTCGCAATGTGCTGTGGCAGCTCGTGCGTGAAGCCGGGAGGCAGCGTCGAGATCCTTCCTATTGATCAGAATCAGAGGCACTGGAGATGCAGCCGAAAATGTACCATTCCACGACTGCTCGCCTTTCAGCTGAAAGGCCAGAAAGAGTCTAGAGGACGGGACTGACTATTATCTACCAAGATCAGGAATTCCAGCTTGTCGACCGGCGTCAGTCGTGACATTGTGATCCCTTGTCGTCCTTCGCACTGCAGGGAGCTCAATTCAGCCTTCGAGTTCGCGGCAGAGTGTCTTCGTCCTCTCTCCTCTGCGGCATCGAGTCATTCGGGTGAGCTCCTGGCGGACGGATATCCCGCTGAACCAGCACAAATCACAATGGCGGATCCGGTGGTGGAGCCCCAAGCAGGAGGTCTGCCTGAGAGTGCTCGGTCAAAACAACTTGCCAGCTTGACACTTGCCGGCCATTTTGAAGGCCCCCGATGTCGCCTGCTACATATAGCTCTATGACATATACTCGTGGAATGCTCGCACTCGTAATGACCGTCCCTCTGAAGGGCGTCAGCCCATAGAGTCTCACTCCAGGCGCAGCACACGCCGACTGAGCCGCAAGTCACGCCATCGACATGCCTGCGACACTATACCTCCGCCCTTCTCCTCGGGCATTCTTCCTCATCACAGCCACGCACGCGCTCGTCTTCCGCCAACCCGATGCGTCCGAGACCAAAGCATCGCGGAGCGTTGTCGTTGCCGAGTTTCTCCCTATTGATGAGGTTGATATGCGTGGACTGGTCAGGGCCAGCAAAGGGCGTACTGTAGAGGGCGTGCTTGGAGTCACCAGTGTGCCAACCGGTCAGCGTCTTCAGTGTAAAGCAAGTGCCAAGCTGAAAGCAAGCTAGAGAGATCACCGATTCCAGAGATATTCTTGATTTTGGTGTCTGTTGCATCCCCTCTGTCTCCCTTACTACCAGCCTCGTCGCTTCGCCCATCTAGAGTCATTGGAGTCGAGTTCCATTCGCTGTCCAGCGCCTTTTGGGATTCACCCGAGTTTGCCACGACTTCTAGTACCTCAAGCTTCGACCTCGAGTATGATGACCCTTACGACTCAACGCCGCCCTATCAAGCTGGGGGGCCTAGCACGACGCAGAGCCAAGCAGGCACGCAGGGCATCGAAAACCCATGCAACGGTATGCGCAAGTACCTCGAGTCTGGAAGCTTCTTCTACGCCGAAGACTGCCGATGGGATATTTCCAGCCGAATGGGGGAGACAAATTGGGTCCAAGCAGACAAGGGGCTTGCACCGCATGCACTGGAAACGTTCGACGAGCGCTTTGTGTGGAATTCCTCTCTTCTTGCACCCTTCCTCGCCTTTCGTTCCCACCTTCCCGTGGACGTCCGATCCCAACTCGACGATCAGAGTCTTCTTATTCCTGTAATCCAGGGATTCTGTGGCTCACTTCCTGTGGCCACCGGAGCATGGACTGCCGATGGTCGACCCGAGATTGCCGCCCTCGGCTTGGTGAGCCGTTTGAGCTGGAAACGAGCTGGCGCTCGATTCAGGACCAGAGGCATCGACGATGACGGCCAAGTGGCCAATTTTGTCGAAACCGAGTTGATCCTCGCCACAGACAACGCTTGCCTCAGCTACGTACAAGTACGAGGCTCGGTCCCGTTGTTCTGGCAACAGCCCAGTCAAGGCATTCAGACGTTGCAACAGAAGGTCGAGCTTACTCGAGTGAGTCGTCAACCCGCGAAACAAGCTAATTCGAAAGCCTCCACAAGCAACACAGCCGGCGTTTGACAAGCACTTTCTTGATCTGCTCGAGCATTACCACTCGGTACATGCTATCAATCTACTCGGGCAGAAAGACGCCGAGGCAATGCTCTCTTCCGCTTACTCGGACCACCTTGCGCACCTTCGGTCGACGTTAGAGAAGACTCCCCCAATGGAAAAGGACGGAATGGACGCAGCACCGTATGGCACACTGTCCTTGACGCCCTACGATTTTCACGCTGCGGTGAAGACTGGTGGTAACGAGGTGGTCAAGTATGACTTGAGTACCAGGCTAGGCGAGGTCATTGCTTCGCGTGAGAGATTTGGCTGGACGGCAATCGACATGTCTTCGGGGCAGATCATCGAGCAGCAACAAGGAGTATTTCGGACGAACTGTCTTGACTGGTTCGTCCAGGCTCGTATGCAATCTGGACCCAAAAGCTGACACCACGAAGCCTTGACAGAACAAATTACGTTCAAGACGTCATTTCCTCCATTACCCTGGCTGCGTTCCTCTCCACGCTCGATTCGCCTCTTGCTTCAAGTACGACACTGTGGTCAGCCCATCGAGAGCTGTGGGCAGATAACGGGGACCGGCTCAGCAAGATATATGCCGGCACGGGTGCCATCAACACCAGTGCAACTCGAAGTGGTAAAAAGACTTTTGCTGGTCTCTTAAGTGATGCAACCAAATCTGTTGGACGGTGAGCCCCCAGTCAACTGAGCGTTCAGCTTTACTGAAAATCACAGGGCGTATATAAATAATTTCCAAGACAAGGGCAAACAAGCCAATATTGACATGCTCCTTGTACGTGGCAGTGCATGATTCGCTTGCGAAGCTAAGAGCCACCACCATTAGGGGATGATGGCCGGCCAGCGGCCTGTTATCCTATTTGACCCAATCAGCGATTCGGTGCATTCAGCGTTGCAAGCAAGGTATGACGAGGTCCACTGCGTGGCGAAACATATCCTCATGTCTGTGTAGGATGAACGAATACTCACGGGCGCGCAATATCATCGTCTTCTCTGGCACGTGGAACCTGAATGCCAAGGCGCCTGCGGAGGCTCTTGATTCATGGCTCTTTCCCCCTAGTCAGTCACCATTTCGGTACCTAACCTTTTTCGGCTGATGTTCTATGCAGATGCCCCTGAGTACGCGCCTTGTTCGCGTCAACTTCGTGATTTTCTCTGATTATAGCAGACCGGATCTATACATGATTGCTTTCCAGGAAATTGTCGAGCTCACTCCAGGCCAGATTCTGCAGACGGATCCCGCGAAGAGGTCAGCTGGTCGATTTCAGAGAGAGTAGTAGCTGATCTGAGAAGGCGGATGTGGGAAACATTTATCATGGATACGTTCGCTTCGAAGCACGGCAAGAAGTCTGGTTATCTGCTGTTTCGCAGCGAGCAGGTGAGGAGGCTCTGCCATGGAGCTGACGAGACAGCTGGTTGGCACAGCACTGATTGTTGTCGCCAAATCGTCATTGTCCAAGCATATCCGTTCAGTCGAATCGGCGACAAAGAAGGTGAGGTCCATATGCCCCTGTGCTCCCCATGTGCTCTTTGCTGATAGTCGTAGACCGGTCTGCAAGGTCTGTCTGGCAACAAAGGCGGTGTCGGCATCCGACTGGACCTCTTCGATTCATCCATATGCCTTATGACGTGTCACTTGGCTGCGGGACATAGTAACGTTGCGGAACGGAATGCAGATTATAGAACCATCAGCAATGGGTTGAAATTCTTGCGAGGCAAGACTATCGAGGATCATGAGTGAGTCCTTGCCTTCTGTGTCCATTGCGGTGCTGATGGGTTCAGGATCATTATTTGGGCAGCGGACTTTGTAAGGTCTTCAGGATTTGTTAGGGCGCGCTGACTAGCGGAAGAATTATCGCATCGCTATGCCGAACCTGGATGTCAGAGATTGCGCAGAACACGGGCTGCTCGATCATCTCCTCGCCGCAGATCAGGTGAGCACAACGACCAGGTAGCGTTAGGAGAGCTAAACAGACTTGTGTGTAGCTCGCTCAAGCAATGGACGAAGGCGAGGTATTTGTTGGATACGACGAAGGGCCAATTACCTTTCCACCTACCTACAAATAGTGAGCTGTGGCTCTTTGCGACATCATGCTTGTCTTACGGGAGCGCAGTGACAATGGCACCGATCAGTACGATACCAGCGAGAAGGCTCGGATCCCTGCTTGGACAGATCGTATCTTGTTCAAGGGCTCTGCAGTGGGTTTCGCATAGAGCGAGAAGACGACAAGACTGACTGATCAGTTACGACTCAAAGAGTACAGTCGGGCAGAGTTACGAACTTCGGATCATCGACCCGTCTACGCCATCTTCGATGCTACGATACGCGAGGTTGACCGGGCGAAGAAGGACGCCATTACAAAGACGATCGTACACTCCCTTCGCGAAGATGAGGAGAGCGGCAAGTTGGACCAGAAGGTCGAACGAGTCATACAGCGGCAAGGGGGTGTTGGCGATCTCATTGGACACATGATCAATAGTGAGATAACCCCGTTTTGGTGTACTAACATCAGCCCCTCGGTCCATATCTCCAGCTATAAGGCCGCCAGGACAAGTCCCGAGACTGCCGCCTCGTCCGTCAGGAAGCATCTTGACACCTGAAAAGCCTAGTGCGAAGCATTCATCGACCTTCAAATCAGGCCAACTGACGCGAGGTTCGACGGCCCCAGACAGCCCCGCCGCGAGTCTGACTGGCTTTGCCATTCCGCGAAAGCCTGCACCTCCTCTTCCTGCCCGACAAGGATCGATCAGTTCATCAGCGCTCGCTCCTAGCCTGTCGGAATCGACCTCGGGGCTTTCTATCCAATCCTCGAGCCGCCCTCCGCCTCCTATCCAACGCAATACGTCCATTCTCTCCGCATCATTCATTTCAGCACCTAGCATTTCCCCTCCTTTTGCCCCATCCTCGCCAATTCTCACACCTGCCTCGACGGGTGACTACGTGGTTGTCCATACAGCTTCGAAATCCGGACGGTCTACGTCAACCGTTCCACATGCCTCAGCATCTCCTCCGGCTAATTCACACACCCAACAACACCCACCGACCATCCCACCACCATTGCCAGCTCGCGTTAAACTTGAACCACGACGACCGCTGGATATGGATGGGTCTCCACCGAATGGACTGATCAGTCCAGTATCTCCTGTCAAAGCTACAAAACCGCCATTACCTGTCAAGAAACCTTCACTTTCGTCTCATGCCATATCGCCGACGCGGGACAGTCATGCCAAAACTGAGCCCAGCGTTGGATCCCCCACGAGCCCGACGGCGGCTAGCTCGGGCAGTCAAATGTTCGCGTCCGAATCGGAGAAGGGTCTTGGGGTGAAGGACCTGCGAAAATTGTTTGATGGGAGTGGGGACGGGGTTAAAGCTGAGGACAAGAAGCAGGATAAAGGTGAGGACAAGAAGCAGGATAAACACAGAGACCCCCTCGGTGGGCTGGCGGTGACGGTGGGAGATGTCAGAAAGGTGGCTCCGCCTGTTGCTCGGAAACCGATGGGCCTGCGTAGTGTTAGTAGCGGTAAGGCTCACGATTTGTAATTGGACAGCCCATACGACGCATGCATGACAGTCCTCTGTTGACGGGCCGCGTGGCAGTCGAAGTAAGCGGAAGGACCGTGTTGACAAGTCCCTCAAAGGCCCCCGTGGCATGCACGGAATCGATCCCCATAGCCGGCATCAGCCGTAAGGGTGTGTGACTCTTTGAATACGATTTTGGTCGTAACTTGTGGAACGCTCCCTTGGCCCAGAGGTAAGACGTTGGACTTGTCGTCCATGCTAGCGGCAACAGCCCACGCCTACGAGGTAGACAAGGTAGAACATCATTCAACGACACATCACTCAACGTCCTACAGGAACGATGGAAGATAGGGCAACCTGACACACACATCAGAGAATATAATTCCAAAGCAAGTAACCAATTCGCTTTGCCCGCGTAGCGCAGTGGCTAGCGCATCCCACTTCTACTGGCGTTTTGTGTTCCCGTACAACCGGTATCCCCAATTCTTGATGGGAAGGTCCAGGGTTCGACCCCCTGCGTGGGTTGATAATTTTTTTAAAATGTTTGATTGTTTAGTCCCCGAGGGAACTGATTTGACACCTACATTCGCAGCGCTGGGAACTGGGCTTACGGCCCTATCAGTGCCCAACTATCCATCTTCTGTTTGCTCTGAAGCAGCGGTGCTCTCACGCATATCGTTTCTCTTCGTAATAACAGACTGCGCTTACATGCAGAGGGAGAGGTAAATAACCCACGAGGGTAAAACCCAAAAGCGGTGTGTCTCGCACGTGGGAGCCTATGACGTAGCTAACATCGCCATGGGGCTTGCAGAGCTCGACCTCGCAACACGACCTGCAGCTTTTTACATTCCATTGCTCTTTACCATCACATACCCACAGTCAAGCAAGGTTCTTTACCCAACCCAAACCTCCTTCTCATTCACAATGCCGTTCACCTGCTCTGATATTATCAAGATCCTTCTTGCGTGTGAGTACGAAACGCTCTCGAGGGAAGCTTGGCCACTGAGCGATGGGTGGTTATTCACCTCATATGCTGACGACTGCGGACAGTCTTCTTGCCTCCTCTCGGTGTCTTCCTTGAGCGTGGATGCAACGTCGACTTCCTCATCAACATTGTGAGTCCTAGCGCTGAGATGGACAGTCAACGAAGGCACACTGCTGATATCCGATGCGTAGCTCCTGACCAGTAGGCCCCTTTCCTGCCTCAGCGTCATGGTCACTGATTTTCCGTCTAGTTCTTGGCTGGGTGCCCGGAATCATCCATGCGCTGTACATAGTACGTCCATTCTGATGGTAGAGAGACGAGCTGAGCACCCGCAGATTCTCAAGTATTGACACTGAGCATTGTGACGGCCTCTCAGAGACAGTGAGTCATGGCGTCACCTGGTTACTACCCTTCATTCACCCCCCCTTTCCTTGGTCCGTCTGCTAACCCGGTGCATTAGGAGGATGTGCAGCAGGCGCAGCCAGAAAGATTGATACCGAAACACGAACAGGATAAGACGATAAGACGATAAGGCGATATGTGGGAGAGGAGTGTATGGACCTGTGCATAGACTGTAATAATGCCATGGTGACCGTACTACTCAGGCCGTCCAGCTCTGGCGCACTCGACTGGCATCAGCGTTTACCAGGCTAATCGACTGATGCGTTATACTACGTCCCGACTCTGGCTCACATGACTCGGCATCTGCGTTTGCGAGGCTTACCGTTGCTGATGCGTTACTTATGCTCGTATGATTTGTGCTCTTAGGGGCAAGCGTATGGAGGACATACCGTTTGACCAGGCCTCGAGCCCCTTCGGCTGGGTCGATTGAGTGAAGATGGCTGGAGCACGCTCGGTCCACACACTCTTCACTTCTCCTGACTCATTGCACTGGTGCATTCTCGACATCTCTGACTAGCCGCTACGTCGTCCACGTCGTGATCCATCTTTCTTGGCGGTATCTGGACATTCCACAGCGGGAGATGCGGGCGCCAGCGGAATACAACCACCTTGAGGTCAGCTTCTTGATGCAGACAAGTATGCTACAGCTGACCGCCGAAAGGTCTTGGTCCAATCGGGCGGGTATACCCTCCGTAAGCCACCTTCACCTCCGCATACGAGACTGAGATGGCCAAGCCGAGCATCACGAGGTCTGTTTTCAGCCGACCTCTACCATGCCGGCGACATTTGCAAGCTACCTCGAGATACCTAACAATGCCGTGGGCAACCTCCGCCAGCTTGTAGTCTCTCGGAAACTGACTGCCTGCAGCCAGTTTGCCTGGTGGTCCGCTGTCCGAGCCAGGCGGCCTGGCAAGGGGATTTGATGAGCGCTCCAGAGATTGACGGCAGATCTCTCACCACGGCATATCTCAAAGCAGGCTCGACCGGGCTGATCGAGCACGCTACCTATGAAGCAGGCGATGATCTAACAGGAGACAACGTCCAATACCATCTGATCTGTTCGAGGGAGGTGCGTGACACCACACTCTACTGGAGCTGTTGAAGCTACACACCAGCGCTCAAGCACTCCTTAGGTCGAGAGAGGAGAAGAAGGGGAGGACGTACTTCTGCATGGTTGGGCGCATGAGGTGCTGGGCGAGATCGTGGTGAACATCTGGCGTGGCACGCTCCATGGTGTCCTCAGCTCGACCAACTCCCGAGGCTCCTCGACTGGTCGCTTGGACACCGATGCAGAGGTGCGGCCTTATCCGCCCCCAACGCCTGCGATTGGGAGCTGCTGATTCCGCAGCTGGCACATTTCAACGGTACACTCGCGCTAGAAGCCTCGACGAGGCGGTTCGAAGACATCGGCGATGCCAGTCCTTGGTGCCGTTTCTTCTTCAGGGTGAGCCACCAGTGTCGCTGATGTAGAAGCTTGGCGTTGACGTTGTGCTGCTGTAGTATGCGACTCGTGAGGCACTGCTGGCTCTTCGAATCATATCTGAAGCGCCGCATCCACCGTCACCATCTCTGAGCGCACCGGCAGTGCCGCACACTCCCGGAGAGCAAGGTCTGCAAAGCGTCGAATCAGTTGCACCGGACGGCGAGCGCTACATTCTGGTACCAGCTTCTCCTGACCTACTAGCAGCCGCCTCGGACGCAGACAGAGCCTCGCTGCAGCAGTCTACGTTGCTGGTGGCAAGAGCCCAGGCAACACCAGACACAGCGCACCACGTTGGACTGACCGAAGAGATGCAACTCTGCCAAGCAGCACTTCAGCCGTGGGGCGAGCCTTGCGATATTCATAATCCAGACTTCACGAATTACGTTGGAGGTTGCGATTCACCCGGCCACTATAAAGAAGGGCCTGTCCCGCTGACGGTCCCTGCAAGGCAGTCACTTGACGGAAACTATCAAGCTCTATACGAAGCCCTTTCACTGATCCCACCGCAAGAGCTCTGCGTCCCGGATGACGAGCTGATAGCGCTGGTAAACGGGACTACCGGCGAAGAGCCAGAAACAGCTCCACATGGGACTGCTCAACATGGGACTGCAAAGCTCATACGTGCTGCACCCACTACAGAGGAATTCCCACCTGCGGCGTCTCTTGCTCCCTACAGCGACGAGATACATTGCTCTACGCGTTCTGGCCAACGACAGTCGGATATGACGCCAACTCGAGATACCACAAGGCAGCGGTGGCAGCGACACCCACAGCGAGCCTCCGCAGCGCCTCGACGAGTGGACAAAGGTAAAGGCAGAGAGGTGCCTCTGGGCGATACAACCGTGTACCAGTCTGCGGGCCAGAGGGGAGCGGGCATTGTGAAACCCGATACAGGACAGGCAATCAGGAAGCGACGAGTTCGACGCACGGTCGTACCCGAGTTCTACTGCGAGGAGCTGTGGTCGTCCGACGACGACCGCCGGCACGCTTACACCGTCAAAAGGGGACAGGATACTTCAAACTGCGTGAGCACTGTACGGGGCTGTGTCGACCGCAGCGAAAGCGGCGCTGGGACCAGGCGCCATGGATGGTACGGGGCAAACATGGCCACCCGGCGGTGTGCGCCAGTCCTCGACATTCGGACAAGAAAGACAATACACAGGCAGCCCGCCCGGGCGCCTGCTACATGGGATACCGTCGGCCGCGGGTCTATACCGACTCGAGGAGGATGGGCGGTGCGGTGCCAGTCGGACCCCAGTGCGTCGTCTTGGCTCTCAGGTGCAGGTAGTTACATGAACACACGAAGGAGCGGACACGGACCAACAGCCCAAACGCCAGCAAGCCAACCCGGTGGACTGGTGACAATGACTCAAGGAGTCGAGCTTCCCGTCCCGGCTCGTGCGCGTTTACCCAGCTCGACGTTGGATGACGCCAACCGCCAAGACACGCCCCCTGAGCGGCTCGGGCGAAGAGAATCGCAAGGCCAGGGCCAAGGGCAAGGACGGGCACTGGACAAGATCCAGAGCAGTCGCATTATCGACCTGACTTGTCTCGACTAGTATAGCGTGTCCCAGCGCAGGTACCTAGCACCGCATGCATTCTTGCAGCTCTACTTGTAGCTACCGCTTCCGTAGCTACCTCTTTTGTAGCTACCTCCTTTGAGCTACCTCTGTTCGTAGCTACCTCTCTTGCCAGCCCTGCGTCTCCTCAGCAGGTCTTACATCTACACAGTCGATACCGAGTATGGAAATGCGTGACGATCGGTGGATGAAGGATGAATGACGAATACGAACGACAAACGACGCCTGCGCTGAAATTCCTAGAGAGATTTACCACTTCATGGCTGCTTATGTCTTTCCATTGGAGTGGATTGCTACAGTTGCACAACCCAGCTCCCATCAGACGAGACGAGACGAGATGAGGACGATCGCCATGCAGAGTTCCAGTGTTTCTGGTCATGTAGTTATGTAAACGGCGAAAGCCCATGCAGTAGTGTGTATTTCCTTGCTTTATTCTTCTTCAGTCCCTTGTCCTTTGCTCCCTTCACCGTCATTCACAAATCATGTCACCATCGCCGCCGCCTCCATTCCGCCAATCCATCTTGCGCAACTCGCGTCGCCTTCCAAGTCCCAACCCCTAGACCACCATCCACCCTGCCTTCCAATCGCCTTCCTACCCAGCTCGAGTATGAACTACCCGCTCCACCCAGAGAAGGCCGCGCCAACGAGGCAGGTCATGGAGTCCAGTAACGATGCTACTCTCACCAGCCCGCAGCCCGCAAGAGTGGCACCATCAGGCACTCAGGCAAGGCCAAAGATCTGCCCCAGCTGCTTGTTGGCGCGCTGGAGATCGTCGGCCTTCCGACCCCGCTCGTGGGCCAACTGCCCCTCGGTCTTGCCTTTGGTTTCGTCCATCGGCCCACGGGGGGAACTCGCGCCTGAATTGGCACCTGAGCCCGTCCCCTTCGCTGCGCAGGTCCCAGTCCCAGCTGACCGACGAGCAATCGGCGCAACCACACCCTCGCCCTTTGCGAATTTCATCTCTGCCGACGGAGGGCGTTTCGACCAACTCGGCGTGATCTGCGCTGGCTCGATCAGCGGCGAAGAGAGCACCAGTTGTGTTGCAGTCTGGACGGGCGGAAGCAGCGCTTTCTCATCTGATCGGAGACGACCGGCAGCTTCTTCCCGACGATGACGCGAGCGCGATGGAGCTTGTTCTCGCTCGATTGTCTGGGTCAGCCGGCCAACGGACACAGAGCTGTCTCGATGCCGTGTTCGTTCTCGGCTGCGACCGCGGCGCGGAGAAACTAGCGGCGCCGCTTGGACAGTATCTGGACTTGCGGGTCCGGATCGTTTCGCAGCAGGTATAATGGCGTGAATGCGCGCGTCCTCGTCATTGGACATGCGACGAGGCAGAATTGCGGCAGCATGCTGCGATGTCATAGGCGCAATCCCGCTCCGGTTCTTGGGCGAGGAGGGCATGGGGTCGGATCGGGATCGTGAAAGTAGTGAGCCGCTGAGTGTGGTCGAAGGAGTGTGATAACGTTCTATAGGACTCGATGCACCGGCCTTTGCTCGCTCTGACGCAAACGGAGCAGGATCCGAAGCAATGCGGTGACCGCGGCCTCGATCCCGATCTTCCGCAAGGGAGGGACCTAATTGTAATGCCGAGAATCCCGAGTCGAGAGCTCCTCGATCCTTGCTTGAAGGTCTACTGCGGTGATTCGCAGGTTTGCCACAAGCACAATGAGGGAGCAGTGCATTGGGCGAAGTGACGCTGTTGATCACGCCTGGCTTGCGTCCAAAGCGCAACGTGTCGATCGAAGTACCGGTCGGGTACACGAATGAGCCGTGCGTCTGAGGTGCGGGAGATGCTTGGAGGGCAGGACTGGGTCGTGGGATGAGTGCTGGAATTTTGACAGGTACAGAGCCGGGGAAGCCCATGAGGTGTGCTTGTGAGGGAAAGGCGGGTGGTGGCAAATTGAAAGCATCCTTCTGAGGCGAGTCATCGGCCGATGGGTTGGTTTGTGGTGACTGTATGGGGGACGAATTGGCGGAAGACGAGGCCGATGAACCAGCTGGAAGATGCGCTGGCATGCGAGGGGATGGAGTGATGTGTGGTATGGGTCGAATGAGTGGGCTGAAATGCAGAGGGATTTGCGCAGTCAAGAGCGGGCCGGCAGCTCGGACAGCGGGAGACGGCGTGCCCATGCCCTTGTCCTGCATCCTGCATTCAGAGGAGCAGTACAGCCTGATATAGTCAGCAAGGTGGTGTGGAGCGTGTGGTGAGAAGGCGCACCCTTTGCAAGGCTGCTGGCAGATGAAGCAGCGCTCAAAGTCCTCCTCAAACATGGTGCTGAGTGCAGGTCGAAGGGGACGGCCCAAGGCGAGATTGATAGGCTGTAATAGGGGAATTTGCATGTCAGTATATGAGCTGGACATGTTGGTTGGCGGCGGCAGCGTTCACAAGTGGGGAAGGGAAGACTTACAAAACCTGTGCTTCTACCTTAAGTAGCTCTGTGCGTGGCAGGCCGGAGCACGAAAAATTCGAGTCTCCGACGCCTCTGCCTTCAAAGGCTACGCAATACGCGACTCGACGAGACAGCGCCCAGCCTGTCTCCAGGGTGGGACGCGCGCAGGGATAGAAGGGCCAAGGGAAGGAGACTTCGAGTGGAGCTTGGAATGGTGGATCGAGTGTATCAAATTTGTGAAGTATCGTCGTCGTAAGCTTGTCGATCAAAGGGTCAAGACACCACAAAAAGGAGGCGCAGAACAGTCGTCGTTTGCCGTGGCCTGGAGCGAGAGCTGTCGAGTCGTCGTGGTCGAGGCCCACTTGCGGGAAGACAATAGGTGTAAAAGGACAAGAGGTGTAACAAAAAGTCGATGTTGCTCCTGTCGGCCGAAAATAGCTCTCGAGGGAGTGTTATATGCAGGTAGTGTGATGGACAAGGGCTCTACTGTAGACACTGAGGGGAGGGTCGAGGTCAGCGTTGTAACGACTCGTTTTCGAGCATAGACAGGAAGATGAGAGGATGTCTAGGTCGGCGATGGAAATTTTGTTGGCCGGGGACGATGCGGTCGGGGGGGACGATGCGGTCACCCAGGACTAGTCATCGGCCTTCCGTTTATGAAATTCCAACTCGGCGATGGGAGGGGTTGTGTTGCTGTCAAAGGAGAGCAACTGGGGGAAGGAGTAGCAGCAAGTACACAGCTTTGCTGCGACGACGACTGCAACCGCTCCTTGCTCCTCGTCCAATCCCAGCATCGAACACAACCTAACACGGGTAGTGACGGATGCCGATGCTCGCACGTTTTCAACCACGAATCTCCGCACCCCGAAACCCACGTTCCTAGTCCGCTGCTCCCGTTTCTGGCTCTGCAGCTGTGAACTCACGATTTCTAAGCTTGGTCCAGGGTGTCGAGGGGCGAAGAGTCTATGTACAGACAGTCGGCGAGCACGGTGTCGTATAGACAAAGACAAGATGGAAGAAATGGACGAGGAATGGGGAATGCAAACAAAAGGGGTGAGTAATATTTTCGCAATGGCCGTCGAAATGTCGTGCTGATAACAAAGTTTTCGTCGAGTCGCGTCTTGGATTTTTTTTCTTTTTCTTGGGTGTGCGGGCGAATCTTGCGCTAAAAAAACACCACGCAAAAGATCGCCACCCAACGTACGAGCACGAGCTAGAAGAAAACTTTCCTCCGTTCAGGGACATGTTTTGTAAAACAATAGCCGTCCTCTCGTCCCACGCCTGAGCTACTGTCTCCCTCGGTGGAATGACGTGCGTCTGTTTCGATTCCACGTCATTGAAACCAGCAAGTATTGACCGTTCCTGGGAATCGAACATGGACGTACGCATCGCAACAATGATGGGAGACTGCGCGAACCTGTCGTACATGGTCGTCCACGTCGCAGCATTGTATCATGCGCTTGCACTACTACTGCTACAGCCAAACGTTTGCCATGCAAGGCAACAACTGCGGAAACTGACTTTGCACCACAGAGCGGAAAGCGGCGTCTCGTTGCGGAAGACGGGGCATCACAAGCGAGCGGGCCGGCCAGGACCATCCGGGCCTTGGCACTTTGGGGACCGGCGCGGGCCTCCTCCTTGGCGGCCGTAGACGCCTCGGCAGGTACAAGCTGCCGAAGAGCGACATGGTCCGAGGAGGTCTCACGCTGCGTAGTTTTGACAGCACACACGTTTACTGTTTCCTTCCACAAGGGCTGCCACGCAGCTCTCAGCTCTCTGTGTCAGCAATGAGTCGCAGAAAGATGACCCAGGCATCGATCGAGTGCACACTTTGGGAGCTAGTCCTGCGTGCATCAGAGCTGTCCATCTCATCTCATCGTCATATGTAAGACGAGCGTTCAGACAGTATCGAAACCGCAATTTGTCTCTCAGAGGTGCTGAAACGCCACGTGTGTCTCGCGTGGACCCCCATGAAATTTTGCTTCCGCGTTGGAACGCGTCCGGACGCGCTTGTCTTTTCGCTTCATGCCGACCCAGTCATTCCCATTCAGTCGAGGGTTTTGCAGACCCCATCGACCCCGACCTCGTGAGGCGCGATGATCGCGAGCGCTGAGCCGCTGGAGTTGATGCGGCACGTTGAGCCCATGGCGGAGAATGTCAATGTCGAGAACACGACAGGCGTGAAGAGGAAGGTGGATGATGGTGAGCCACAGACTTGCAGAATGTCTGGGCGTGGCTCATTCGTTACAGATGACAGCAGCGTCATCAAGATAAAGGCTGAGACTGTGTGTTCTCAAGAGAAAAAGGCGAGAACCGAAGGTATGTCGGTGAACCTCGTTGACGGCGCTCGCTGATTTCAGTAACCTTGACAGCCAAGACACCGTTGGTCGAACTCAGAGGCCGGAGGCTAGTCATCAAGCAGCCCAATCTGGATCGCTCCAAGCAATTCAAGCTGCCCCTGACGCGTGAGTCTGGCGGCTACAAGCATATTATAGTACGCTGATAGCCTCAGGTTCCCATGCATGGAGCAGCTTCATCGTCGACGTGATCACTAACCCGGACAAACCAAAACCGTCTGGTGTACCTGAGGAGTTGTGGGACGTCATTGTCAGCCATGGTATCGAGTCGTAAGCGTCCCGTGCGATTCGCCAATCAACACCTGACGGATCCCAGGGCAGCGAGGACAGAAACGCTCCTGGTCAAGCAGCTCCGCAAGAGCTTATTGTCCGACATTACCGACGACCAAGCTGGTGCGTGTCGACCTGCAAACGCACTGTCTATTCCTTACGCACTTTCTATGTTCCTTATTTCGCAGACAAAAGTCCATTCTCGCTCCACTGCTAACCTTTGGCAGGCGAGATTCCAGATGCATGGTTTGCGGCTCTCATTCCGATTCTGTTTGCGCAGATCGATTACGGCCTCGTCCAGTCTGACTTCGCACCTTCATCCTCCATCCTCAAATTTCCCACTACTCTCCAATGCAAGATATGGGAGGCCCGTGACCCCGATCGATGGTTCAACACTGAGCAAATCACTGCCTTGACCGGGCGGCGGAGAGAGAGGCAGCGAGCAAGAGAGGAGTGCCTAAAATTGCTGGACGCGCTTGATGACGTCGAAAAGCTCGAGCTGCTCAAGGGGGAAGCAAAGGAGACTCGAACAAAGAAACCGGACGTGAATTAATGCCTCGGCGTCTTTCGCCCTTCATTCCGCTGACTGAGCCAGGACGTTGCCATTGTGTCGCCTGTCGTTGAACGGCGCAACAGCAGGGAGGGCACAGCCAACACAGTCGACTCGCGGCGCAGTGCCTCGCCGACGAGGAAATCCAAGTTGACACCGGAAGAGGTCAGTGAATTGGCACGGGCGTGCATCTGTACTGATGCTCGTATAGGAGGAGGTTCGACGTATAAAGAAAGAGGAGCAAGAGGCGAAACGCATCGCAAAGGCAGAGGAGAAAGCGTGAGTTCACACAAATTTTGTGCGAAGAATCTGACAGTGGCCAAGTGCGAAAGATAGAGAAGAAGAGAAGAAGCGCAACGTCGCGGCCAAGCAAGCACAGGGCTTTATGGGTTTCTTCAAGCCCAAACCAGCTGAAAAGAGCACGACCAAAGAAAGTCAAGCAGGCCCTTCGAGTACGTCGGTATGCAGTGCATGCTTCAGCGACTGATCATAACAGAGCCGATAGTGCACGAACAGAAGCCTGAAGCGAGCGACTTTGCGCGGACGTTCCGGCCGGTGGCGATGAAACCGAACGTGGAATGGGCAGAGATCAATCGATGGATGAAGCCGAGGCGACAGTCACAAAGTCCAGTCCAGGGGATTTCGGGCAAAGATTTGTCTGCGTGGAGCGAGGACGGCGATCCTGAGAAGGCGAGTTGGACTCCGCGAGGTAAGCTGCTTTGTTAGCTCCTAACAAAAGCTCATAAGGCAAGATTTCCTCGACGACCACTTGGCCAAGCACAAGATGAGAGCTCGCCGGCGACGAAGTATCTTGCCTCGAGGACTCAAGACGGCACCGCCTCATGGTCCTGTGAGCGAGCTCTGGGCAGCATACCAAGAAGCAGAAGATCCGCGACAAGTTTTGGCCCAACTCAGGAATCGTTCGAAGTTCCCTTGGAAGACTATTGCATTTACCGAACAGATTCGGCCACCTTATTCCGGTGAGTCGAGTTGTCATCAGACGACCAAGCTGACATGAGCAGGTACATTTACTAAAAAGTCTGTCACTGTTGGACCACGTGCGCCATTTGCACAGGACCCGACGTTTGACTATTCCTACGACTCGGGAGACGAGTGGCAAGATGACGAAGGGGGGGATGATGTCGATGAAGCGGATCTCGCTTCCGCCAACTCTGAGGCAGAGGACGATCAAGATGAGGGCGAGTTTGACGACTGGCTGGACGACAGCGAAGATGCTGTGTATGCGCCACCGCCCGCCGACCTCGACGACGATATGCCTCTACCTTTGTCGAACGGCTTGGATCAGTCGCGGTTGAACTTGAGGGTTGTGAAGAAATCTCGCGAGGTGCCAAAAAGGGCTGTCAAGGTCACGCCGTACTGGAAGGGTCCTGTGTGGGAGACCAAGCTCGGCGAGGGGACAGAGGGACTGGAAGCTTATCGAATCCAGCTGCTTAATGGTGAGTAGGGGGTGCAACTGTAGTCTCCTGTACCATCGCGTGCTCTCGCTTGCCCTTGGATTATGTCTGATATCTGATTGGGTAGACTCGCCGTGCGCGCTGGACCCATTCGCTTATACATCGAACGACGCCGTGCAGCACTACAAAGGGGTCTTTTCGACTGCTGTGATAGGTTCCAACCTGAACGTGCGGTGCCTCTTGTCGAGCGAAATCGTCATTCCCACAGAGAAACCGAAATCTGCGAATTTGACAAACGCTATTTGCGCCCTACCTCGCGACGGAAGCACGCTCATAAGCGACAGTGGTAGCGGGAGCGGCGGCGGCGGGAGTGGGACAAAGGCCAGACCGGCTGGACCCAAGGTCGCATTCCCATCGTCACACCTGGCCGAGCTACTAGGCCTTGTCGACGGCAACACCAAGATCCGCACCGACCTGATCTCGCAGCTCAAAGCGCGTTTCGAAAACGTCACATCCAAGGCTGCGATTGAGGCTAAGATCAAGGAGGTGGCGGTGAGGGAGGGCAAGGCGAAAGATAGCCGGTGGAAAGTCAAGGCAGAGGCTTGGGTGAGTGGCTGTGTGTTTGATTCTCCCTCCGCCCGCCTTCTCCGCTCTCCGTCCTGCCCCCGCGGGGGCCTTGCGTCTTCCGCCCTCGCTTACTCGCTACCTTGACATACACACGCACTCTCACTTGTGTAGTATCTCTCTGGTGGCTTGTTTCCCAGTTCTTGCGTCTGGACGTCGCAGTGTCGGTTCCCGCGACAACTTGCGTTTCAGTGCCTCGCAGAAATTGCGTCTCTGCGCCTCGAAGCATGCTCTGTCTTCCCACAACTGTCTTCTGCCGGGCATATGTTCTCGAAGATAGTGGCTGATATCTTCCAAGGCTGCTGCGGGCGTGACTCGGGCAGACTCGATGGCTGTCGATAGTTAGGTGTCGATAGTTAGGTGGGAGTGAGGTCGACGTGTGCGCTTGACCGGGGATCCTTATCCGCGAGGGGCTCGTTTAATGACTCATGAGGCGGATGGTTGCCTGTGAGGTGCCAGCCGATAATAGCAATAGGACGGGATATATGGCGAGCATGATAACGATTGGCGACGCATCGCGAGCAGGTCGCTTGCGGCTGCGTCGGTCCGCACATTTTGTACACTGCAGACGGATGGCCATTGCATGTTCTGCGAGGTCTGTCTGGAGTACGTGAACGACATTGCAGATTGCGGCGTGGCGGGCCCAGACCGCTGGGGCAAACGTCGTCATGGACCGAAACTCGCTAGAACTTCCGGCAAGTCTGCGTTGTTTGACTTGTGGCGTGTGGGAACGCAGAGATGGCGCTGTAGATCATTAGACTAGGAACAGGCTATATCTCAACTGCTGTGAGAGGGGGCTGAATCGGCCCTCTGGAGCACCCACCGCCTCCCGCTCGAAAGACCTACGAGGTCGAACTGGAAAGCGGGGGGTCGAGGGGGCGTGGAAACGAGGTCTAGGCTGCAACGTTACTGGTTTTCCAGAGGGCCCCGAATTCAAAGTCTGGACATCTGGACCTCTGGACCTCTGGACATCTGGACCTCTGGGCCTCTGGACCTCTGGGTATGAGAGGCTCCGAAACAATCGAGAGCTAGCCTCCGCGGGACTGGACAGATCTGGACAGCTGATAGCTGACAGCTGATAACCGAAAGCATAACATGAGAACTGAAAGCGTAACATGAGAGCGACGAAGTAGCCGAAGAGCTACAGAAGAGCTACGACTATGCCGCGGCGTCGGCTGGTTGCTGCGACCGACGGCGGCCGACGCTGCGTACTGCTCGGGGATCCGGTTTGACGACGACGACGAGTGCTCTATGCCATACTGGTGCTTAATGCAGGGTACCCAAACACGAGTGCATGATGCAGGGTACCAAAACACTAGTGCTTGAGGGCTACGGCGTGTTGATTGCACAGTACGCAGTGCGGCGCAGTCGCAAAACAACCTCGTCAGCGTCCGACGAGTATCCTGTATCTGAACCTGATATCTGTATCTATATCTGCCGTATCTGTATCTCGTGTCTGTGTCCGGGTGTCCTGCGTCTGTATCCTGTGTGCGTCGTAGTGTCCTGCGTCCTGCACGCGTCTATCCTGTCATGAGATGATAGAGACGGGCCCATTGATTGCTGGCAAACGGCACGACGCAAGACACGGGACCACGACCACCAGGGACGAGCGCGAGCGTGTCAACAGAGGGGATCGCATCGGCGTGAGCCGAGATAGAGGTGCACAACGGGCCTCGTATCTCGCGCAGCTGGGAGCGCTCAAGCTCAGTCTCCGATGCACGCGTGCGTGCGCCGTACACGTACGCTCCGATGGGAAACAACAGGGGAGCATACAAGGGGGGCCTCAGCTGCAGGGCCGGGGGAGGCATGCGGAACTTTATTACTGTGGCGTCGTGTAACAGACATCAGGGCGGCGGAAGACGTCCCCCAGCGGGAGTCGCGAGAACAAGACATTCCGCCCCCCGCCCCCCCGGTCTCCCCAACCCCCTGTGATGCGATGGCGATGCCAGGGGTGGAGAGTACGAGGGGCCGAGAGTAAGAGGGGCCGAGTGGAAAGCAGGGTGGAGGTAGGCTAGGACTAATCCAGCAAAACAAGGGCGTGTGTGACTGATAACACGGAACGAGGGGCCAGCGGAACAGGTTGTGACTGCAAGGTTGGGTAGCGCAGACCGGGAGAGCGGCAGCAGCAAAGGGAAGCGACAAGGCGGGAGAGCAGCACGGCGGGAGGGCAAAGCAAGCTTGTCTCGGCAGCCGTGCTCGTGCTTTGCTCTGCCGAGCGCTGAAAGCTTACTCTTGTTCGTGCCCGTGTGTGCTGTGCAGTGTTGAGCTGCCCTGCTGGATTGATCATCTCGTCTCCTTTATCTACTCGCTCGATACCCCTTCGTCTGTGTATTTCACTATCCCCATCCACATCCGCTGTCCACGTCCGGGACACTCGAGTGGTACGACAAAGTGTACGACGTCTGCTGTATCACATACCTTTGACGATAGAGAGAGCGAGTCGACAAGTGGCGGCCGAGACCAACACGATTATCAATACACAGACCCACCGAGCCGAGAGCAAGTGCGCCTAGACGACGTAGACAAACTGGTAAAGCAGGCAAAGCAAAGCAGGCAAAACAAATTAGACGAGCAGACGAGCAGACGAGCAGACAAACAAACCAAGCAACGACAACGTCCACGACCACGACAACCATGGCGGCCAAACCTCCCGCTCGGCAGCCCATCGTGGTGCGCGGATTCAACCCCTTCTCGGCGAACGCCAGTGCCAGCGCCGGCGACGACGCCACCCCCACCTTGACGCCCACGACCTCGCGATCCAACTCGACCTCTAGCTCCGCCTCCAAGTCCAGCGCCTCTAGTGCCGGCGCCGGCACCGATCACACCTCTGCCTCGTCGAGGGCTTCAAGCAGCGCCGCGAGCACCGTGTCGAGGCGGAAACGCAGGCCGACTTTCTTTCTGATGACCGAGACCGAGGCGGGGGATGCGACGGCGCCACTGCCGATCGCCACTGCCGTCGCGAGTGGGCCGATGCCAGACGAAACGAGCAGGCTCCCTGGTTCGGGTGTACCGGTGCCCATGGGGAGTGGCGAGCAGCGCACCCGAGATACCAGGGTGGGCTCTACTTCGGCCGCTCGTGCTGCGACCACGGGAGCCAGTGCAGCGCGCCTGGGCACGGAGAAGCGCGGTAGTATTGCCAGCACTAGCAGTAGCAGTAGCAAGCGCAGAGAGTCGGCGGCAAAGGCAGCAGCGGCGGCCAAGGCAGCAGCGAGCCTGGCGGCCGCGACGAGCGAGGACGAATCAGACAGCGGTCACCATGTCGAGTGAGTGTCTGTCTCTGCTACTTTTGCTGGCGCCCAGCAAGAGAAGTCAACGCGCAGCAAACTGGGGGCTGGGAGCACGGCTGATGCCTGGTGTTCCTCAGATATGCAGATGACGACGAGGTACTCGTGTCCGACGATGCCGACGATGCCGACGACGCCGACTTTGACTTTGGCTTGCCCGACGACGCCTCGCCGCCCCGACAACCCGTAGCTTTCACCCGTGTCGCGCCGCGACCGCAGACACCCGCAGCGCCTCGACCGCCTACACACCGCAAGGCATCATCATCGTCCGCGCGGTCGCCACTACCGCGAGCGTTTGGCCCGCTGTCCCCGCTGTCCCCGATGTCCCCGCTGTCCCCGCTGTCTTCTCTGGGTCCGCTGACTCCGATGTCTTCTTTGGGCCCGTTGACTCCGTTGTCGCCACTACCACAGTCAATGGCGGCCCCAGCAACGTCCGCGTCCACCTTGGAGCCATCGCCATTCCCCGCGACGTTTTCCATGGCCTTGCCGACATCGAAGCCAAAGTCGCCCAGAGCACCGCTATCGCCCAGAGCACCGCTATCGCCCAGATGGCCGAGGTCGCCCAGGTCACAGTCTCCCACGTCGTGTCCCGGGTCGATGTCGCCGTCGCCTACATCGTCATTATCGTCCTTCTCCTCGGCACTCTCCCTAGTCTTAGACTCGGATTTCCAACACCACCACACCTACCCCTATACCCATACCCATACCCACAACACCCACACCCATACCCATACCCATCCCCATACTCACACTCCGATCGGTACCCACGAGCACAGCCACCGCCCGACCCACCGACCGCGCACGACGTCGTACACTGGCGGGGATCCATGGATGCTCGTGGATCCACGGGCTTGAGGGGTCAGCCGCAACCGGCGCTGGACGCCGAGCGCTAAGAGCAGGAAGCAGGAGAGTGAGGGATTGGAGCGGACTCGACTCTGTTGTTTGTCAGTGCCCGGATAACGGGATTGTGACTACCAGTGCGCAATATGCTCGCGGGCGGGAGGCAGGTCCGACCAGCCTTGTATCACAAGAGATTTCTCTGTATCGATAGAGATATGGTGTTTCGCGACGAATGAATGCCACAATGTTGTTCTCTCACACGTCGCCTCTATAGATGCATCGTTCATCGTTCATCGGCCATCCACTCGTCCTGACACTTGACAGAGTGGATATGGGATCACAATCAAGCTGCTGGTTGCTGGTTGCACCCTGATCTCTCTCCCACACACGCAGATGCAGATGCAGATGCAATGACATGTCAATCCCTCGTGGTTGTTCTACGCCCACAAAGCCTCACGCTCGAGTTCACCTCTCCCCATTCCCTTCCACCTCCCCGTCTCCCCTATGATCTCTGGCTGTTCTCCCCTGACGCTAATCCTGGTCAAGCTCCAGCTCCAACATGCCCCTCTCCACCCAGACCCACCTCGAGCCTTCTCCCGCCCCAGCACCACCACCACCGGCACCGCCCGCCCGGCCCACTCTACTCCGGCGCTTCTCAACCTTCCCAGCATGGGTCGCCTCGGGCCCACCTCCGCCCCCACCCTGCGAGGCTGGAGCCGTATTGCCCGGACCCTGGGGATCCGCGTCGGAGTCCGCCGGCGAGGAAGATGGAGAGGGAGACGGCTGTGCGCCTCTGGCCTGGTCAGTGTTCTCTGCCGAGGGCTGGTCGGCCTCGGCAGTGTTACTGAAGACTGTCGAGGCTGGTGTGGAGCGCTTGGCAAGTGATACCGATGGAGATGGAGTTGGCCACGGCGATCGTGCTGGTGATGAGGCAGACGCAAGGATCGCTGGCGTCGTACCGCCTAGCGCTTGTGTGGACGCCATGTCGTCGGTAGTTGTGGTCGCGAGAGTCGGTGCTCGCGACCCTGAAAGCGAGGTTGCAAATCCTGCCATGGAGCTGTCAATGCCGCTATCCCAATGATATTCCGCGACGGTCGCGTCCCCGGCCCGAGCCTTGTGGACATGCACAAACGCGCCAGGCGCCACTGGCTTGCCGAGTCCCAACCGCACGTCCAGCTCAACAGATCGATCCAAGTCGACATCGACCACGCGGTCGAGGTGTCTCGTCTCGGGGCTGGCCACCATCCAACAAACCATGATCATGCAGCAGACCGCCAGACTGACCATCCATCGCCCCCGCTCGAGGAGGGCTCGCTCGTGCGGGGGCCGTCGGTACGGCGTCGGTCCTGCCATGGGGACCTGGGGCAGATTCAGAGTCAGCGTCGGAGTCGGGGTCGGGCCAAGATCTTGCGGGTATGGGCGGATGTGCAGCATGGGGCGCGGCTTGGCGTTCGGTGGAAGAGGAGAGTATGGTGCCATGTCGATATACGATATACGGTGCAGGTACGCTCGGCTGTGATAGAGGAACACCGCTGCTCACTGAGCTGCGAAAGATCGGTAAGAGCGGGATAGAGAAGCCGATCGAGGCGTGGTCGCAGGTTGTGGAGTTCAGACGTATGGCTATTCGTCGGACTCGCCTGAACGGTGTAGGGATGTGAGAAGGTAACAGCAGCGGAAACATGTTGTTTTGAACCTGGCCATGGGGAAATCGCAACCAGGTCAAGCCCATTTACGAGGGCACACCAGCCCGGTCACAGTTGCCTTTTAAATTGCTGTTTGGCATGCTCCACATCCAGCTCCCGACAGGCAGAAGTCGAACCGCGGTACTCGCTCATCCGGGCCGCAGTCACGCATCGTGGCTGCCAGCGGTAATCTCGGTCCGTTCCAGCCCGAGCACCAGCGCCTCGACGTCGTCCACTTCCTCCTCGCTTTCTTCGGCTCGTTCTGCATGGTCTTCCCACCCGGCGCCAGTGTGGTTCGGATTAGCTTGCAGCAGGTCGCCGTCGTCATAGTCCGCTACCAAGCGTTAGCAAGTTGTTTACCCGCCACAGCCCACATATTGCCACGGTGTGCAGTGAGTGTACAGCGTATAATTGAACCCACTCTTTTCAGCTTTTCGTCGATCGCGGTCCTGCTGCATCTCCATCTGAAGCGTCTCTTGCATCTCAGACACCTCTTCGTGCGTCGTACACGTCCTGTACCGCTTGATAAAGTCGCCATTCATCTTCCAGAATGCATGTCCCCATGAAAACTTGGACAACCTGTCACAGATCTCAGCGCCCTACATCACAATGGGTGTGTACACTGGACGTACAATGCTTCTGCCCATGCGTCGTGCCCTGTGATGTAAAATCCAGCTGCGAGAGCTTCGACGCAATTCAGCCGCCAGGGCTTGCCATAGTTGACGGGATTAGTCGCAATGAGGAAGGGCACTAGCGGTATCATCAGACTCGCTTGCTCGATTTGTCGATCCCCACTCACAGAGCCGCTCATGGGGTCCCTTGATCTTTCCAAAGGGGACCTCGTCGAGTCTTGCCCAACTACACTCAACAACCGCCAACCCACTGATCAGCACCACCTCGTCGTCACACGGCGCTATTGGCTTTTTCCCTTTGGGTCTGCATGGCATCAGCAACGACGAGTCAATTCCAATCCAGCGAGTAGACTGCAGACCCACGTCAAAACGACCCCTCGGAATCGCTGTCCAACGCGCATGCTGGAGATGAGCCCGTGTCGTGCGAGTTTCTTGCCTGAGCATCGTTTCGGATCACAATGGTCAAAGTCCCACATAGCCACGGGGACTCCGATCTTGACTATCTCGTCCTCGTCCTCGTCATCATCATCGCTGCCGTCAACTTCCCGGAGTCCAGCATCGTCCTCGTCGTCCGAAGTTGACGACCCAGATCCAGACGCTTCCGAAGACAAATCTTTGACGCCTTTCAGCATGGTCGTCGATCAACCATCCAGAGACGAGGCTCACCTGCTTCCTGACCGTCCAAAACCAAGCTCTCGGGTACAAGACCATCCTCCATGCTCCTGATCGGTCCCGACCGGCCTCCTCGTCCTCGACCACCACCCCTGGAGAAAGCTCCTCCTCGCCCTCGTCCACGTCCGCGGGGCGGCCCTGACGCGTTTTTGGCCTTTGCTGGCTTTCCCATTGGTCCGTCCTGAATGATACAGATGACTCTGAGCCAGAAGATGTGTGTTGGATGCTTGCTTCAACGCGACGTGATGTGTGTACAACAAAACAAGTCCAACGAAAAATCGGAGCTTTCGGCCTTCAGGACACACGAATTGGGTCTTTGGGGGGGTTTTCTACAAAGTCTGCCATTGGGGTCTTGGGTGTCGTTTGACGTCCTCAATCATCGCTGTCCAGCAGGGGGGCTAGAGACAAGACCTGAGTTCAGCAGGTCAAGGGAAGCAGCTGTACAACGCTGTGCACCATGCCAGGTCCAAGCCCATCGGCGCACCAGGTCCTGGTATACTCTGGTCCGGGCGTCTCCCCCTTGTCCCTCTCGCACACCATCTTGACACTTTCCCTCCTGCTGCTCCCACACTACACCGTCCAGCCTATCACTCCTCAAGCCTTATCCCAACAGCCTTGGGAGCCATCATGTGCTCTCCTGGTCGTCCCTGGCGGCCGAGACCTCCCATTCGTCGAGGAGCTGACGATCAAGACCAACGTCACCCGGCGGATCAAAGCGTTCGTTGAGCTCGGCGGACGGTACCTCGGTATCTGTGCTGGTGCATACTTTGGATCTGAAGAGGTCCGCTTCGATACCGGTGGGGAGATGGAGGTGGTGGGTAAACGAGACCTGGCATTCTTTCCAGGTGCTTGCAAGGGGCCGACTTTTCCTGGATTCGCCTACGCTGCAGAATCGGGGGCAAGAGCAGTCTCGCTCGTCATTTCTTCCCCTCCGTCCTCGTCGGCCCGCTCAATCGATCACTTGTACTACAACGGTGGCGGCCATTTCATCCTCCCTCAACCTCTACCGCCCTCGGTCCAGGTCCTCGCAGAATACGTGGAGGAAGACGGAGGGGACCCGAAAATCGCAGCGGTTCTCACTTCAAATGGCGAGGGCAAGACGGTATTGTGCTCGGTCCACTTTGAGTATCCCCTCAACGATCCCCCCGCCCGAGACGCCATCGCCAAGCTAAACCCTCTACCTGACAAGGAGGATATCGAGCGGAGCGAGAGATCCCGTGTCGAATGGGCGGAAGAAATGTTGCTGTTACTCGGCTTGACACCCCCTAGGAGCCGTCAAGGCGTCGACGATCCGCTGCGACATATCGTCCAAAGCGAAGGAGAGGAAGACGCAGCGCTTTTACTCCATCCTACTCACCCATCACCGGTATTCGTCTTGCCCCATCCTCAACTCGCGCAACTTGGCGAGGCGTCCTTCAATGCAAAGGCACTGGTGGATAAGATGGCGGCGGACGGCCCAGGTTGGCACATAGTGCGGGACGGCAATGACGAGTTACACATTGGCCAGGTGACGGCAGTCACCAACGACCAAGGCTCAGATTCTCCCGTTACGAGCGTGGGGGCGTACCTTGCCAAGCGTCGACGCACTGCACCGATATTCGAACCCGCTCTCGAGCAATTATCGCTGCAGTCCGCCGAAGCAAACCCTCCCCAGCCTCCCGACTTCCATTCAATACCAAAAACGATCATCCTGCCTGATTCCTTGATACCCTATAGCGCGGGCTGGACTCCCTTATTCAACTTTGACTCGTACTGGGCAGAGCTGGATTCGGTCAGAACAGGAGCGGGACGAAAGAGCGGCGTGCTGCGCAAAGACGCCCAAACAGGCGCCAATCGCCAGTCACTTGGCGACCTGGTCTGGTACGGCGAAGTGGTCACTTCCACACAGACCATGCTTGACCGGTAGGTATTCGCTTAGCCCAAGGTGAATGCTGCTCATCAAGTAGGAACCCCCTACTGCTCACTAATCTGCCTACGCCCCTCGTATTCCTCGCGTCGTTTCAGCTCTCGGGACGTGGTCGAGGAAGCAATATCTGGCTCTCTCCTCCCGGATGCCTGCAATTCTCGCTACTCCTGACTCTGCCCTCTCACCTGTCGTCTAAACTCGTCTTCATTCAATACCTGATGGCGCTGGCGGTCTGTGAAGCAGTGGACGACGATGGCCGCCTTGGTGTACGGATAAAGTGGCCTAACGATATCTACGCAGAGGTGGAAGGTGTCGGCGGCACCGAGGTGGGAGGGGGAAAGAAGGGACGGGCAAAGCTGGGCGGTATCCTCGTCAACACAAATTTCGTTGGTGGGCAATGGCGCATTGTCGTAGGTGCGTGACCGCGACTTTCATGGCCTGCATGGCAAGTGAATGCTGACGCAAGACAGGGTGCGGTATCAACATTCTCAACGCGCTTCCGACCACCTCGCTCTCTCAACTTCATTCACTCCTTACGACACGCTCTACCGCGTCCGCGTCGCGCGGCGCATCACAGTCCAAGCCACTTCCCGCCGCACCCACCATGGAGGGCGTGTTTGCGCGCATCATGAACTCGTTCGAGGCAAAGTGGGATCAGTTTATCGAAGACAAAGGTTTCCAGGGCTTCATGGATGAGTATCACGGTCGATGGCTCCATACGTAAGCGTGTTGTCGTGGTCTTCGTACTTTTCTATCTGCTTACACGAAAGTAGCGATCAAGAAGTCACTTTGACGACGACGGAACCACACACGCGTTTGCGAATCAAGTCGATCACGCCAGACTATGGGTTGCTCCGGTGTATACCTCTTACCTCCCAGTCCACCACGGCCTCGCGCGGACTGACACCGCTGTACGACAGAGGCGACTATGGCGAGGACGACCGGATAGTGACTCCGGCAAGAGGACGAGCCGGAGCCGGAGCTGGGGCCGCATTGGCTGCGGAGCGGTTTGTCGACCTCCAGCCGGACGGGAATAGCTTTGACCTCATGAGCGGGATGATCAAGCAGAAGACCTAGGATGCAGGTTGTCTCTGTGAGGCGGTGGCGAGTGTGGCCGAGGCCGAGGTGGAGATGCTGATTCGGCTGTTCTGGATGGAATCCACTGACACCTGACGTCCATCCCGCATCGGGCTGACCGCGATTGGCCTGACCACCGAGAAGCGACTATTCCTCCGTCTCCGCCCGTCTGGTTCTTCGTGCTGCATCCTTCGTGTTGCCCATGTCCGCTTCCGGTGCTTCGTGTTCTCCATGTCCGTTTCCCCGGGTACTTTGTCTTGCCCATGCCCGGTTCTCGGTGCAGCGCTTTCTCCATCTCCGCTTCTCCGTGCTCCGTTCTCCGTGCCCGAACCCCCGGCAATGACGCCACCTCCCCTCGAAACCGAGCTTAGACACGTCGCCTGCCTCTGCCCACGCAGGCGATGTCACAGCTATCGGAAGAACGAACCCCCTCCTTGTTCCAATCACGTCTCGTCAACGACCCTCTCGACCTTCGGGAAGGAGGGCCAGCGACGACGATGCGCGTTGCCAAGGAGCGCCTATGACGTCCTTGTGCTCGACTCGCGGACCGAGTCGGGCGCTGTAGTTGGCGAAACACGCAATCCCCACGCCGAGGTTGGTGGGGTAGTTAAGAGGTTGTCGATGTATCGTGAAGAGTGAGGTTGCCAGCACTGAACATGTCATATCGCCGTCCTGAACGTGTACTCGTATGTATAACAGCAGAGGAATCCATGCAATTGACCAGGTCCTAGACATACAACACTACAGTCTTATGCCCACGCCGGTTCTCCCCACCGACGCGCCCAGTCGTTAGATGTCCACGCGTATTCGCTGCAGGAGCGGTATGATCTGTTCCCCTCATCAGCATCCGCACCTGCACATGGCCCATTGCATTTTCACACCAGGCCAGCAAACATGTAGCATGCACAACGTCACAAGCGACACTCACCCGATCCCAATCGTCCACTGCTCGCTGAAGCATCTCGACCTGTCCGTCCGCATACGTCTGCAGCAGCTCTTTCATCTCTTGCTTCTTGTTCAGCTCAAACACCTTGTGCTCCCGCAATACTTCGTCGCTGAAGGCAGTCGACGTCTCGTGTGCATTCGTCACTGCTTCTTGCAACTGCCCTCGTCAGCTGAATCTCACCCTCCCCACTGCTTGAGCGACCCTTCCCTACTGCCTGAGCGCCTCCTCCCTCTATGTGTCTCGGTAAACCCCAGACTCACCTCGCTGATGCGCCCGTCGAGTTTCCGCATCCTCTCGCGCCGCGTGTGAATATCGTCTGTCCCGCGTAATCGATCGACTTGATCACGGAGGTACGTGCTCAGCCCGACCGGCGCGCCAGAATGTCCATTCGACAGCGCGGCCAACCGGTCGCGCTCGGAAACTACCGCCGAGAGATACGCCGAGAGTTCCTCAAAGTCCAGTTGTTTCTGGTCCCGAAGCTTGATCACGGATCGGTGCGCGTTGGCATATGCCAACAGGGAATGCGATTGGATCAGAAACGGGTCGACTGTCGTTTGGTTCTGGCTATATCAGCGCGATGACCCTTGCGAGAGGGACCCCATACCATGTGTTTGAGCAGTGCTGAAAAGTCGAGCATCTTCTCGGCAAATCGATTGAGCGGTTCCGTGATTCCGCTCTCAAGGTATCCCAGCCCTTGGTATGCCGCAGCCATGTCCTCGTAATCCTGAGCAAGATCTGCACGTCCGTCAGCCAACAAGTAAAACCCAGAATGATGCTGGCCTAACCGTCGACTCGCGTTTTACCCCGCCCGACAAGCCGTTCGACACCCGACAGGCCCTCCTCATACCGCTCCAGAGCATCGTTCATCTCGACAAATCGTCCATCCGGCTTGCGCACTCGAGAAAACGCGTTTATAAATGTATCAGAGAGCGAATCGATCAACGAGTGATGAGAATCTGGAGGTGGATTGGAGATATGGTGGTGTTTCGCCACTGTCTGATGGGAGGTCAGCCGAGCACCTTGCCAGTGCTGTTGTCGCGTACCCATTCTGTGCTCTGCAGGAAATCATGGACCAGTTGGCTGCGCTGAAGGGTCGGGTGACGCGCTATCCGATCGGCGAAGCGTTGCAAGCTATCGCCGAAAATCAGAACGCGGCTGCAGATGGCAAGGGATGCACTCACTCGTACCGTCTCCGCTCTACGAACTCGGGCGAGAACCGGTCCCCTTTGATGTACTCTGAGCCCCGAGTGAGCTTCACGAAAGCCCGGGATACATGGAAGCTCACCGAGGCGATGCTTATCTGGTATAGGCGGCACTACAGATGCGGGGAAATTCTTGACGAGGTGCTCGCGGAGAAAGACGAAGTCCTGGAACCGGCGGCGTACGACGAGATTGGGAGGAAAGTTGGCGAGATTTGTCTGCAGGCTATCAGCACAACATGGCATTATCGATAGAAGATCTGTTAAGACTCACTTGTGTTCGGACGGCATACGAGACAAACATGTCCTTGCTTCCCTCGTGTTCCTTTACTGGATCTCGCACCTCGATACTCATCCAATTGCCGCCCCATTCAGCCGGGTCAACATTCTGTCCAACATTGTTTCGAGGTGTCCTGATCTTCGCATCATCGTTCGCCATCGATGTGGACGCGACTGATTCTGGCGGGGGAGGAGACCCAGCCGAGACGTTCTCAAAGCCGTCGCCCTCATCCTCCAGCGGAGACGATACGTCGGTGAACGCTGATCTAGGAGCCGGATCATGGTCCCATCCGATCTCGATGGAATGGAATCCGTCATTCTCGAGAGGAGACGACATGGCGAGGGATGCTACTTCTCAGAAAGCAGCGCTGCGTGGTTGTGAGATGAGAGTGAGAGATGTCTAGCAGCAATGGCGGAGCACCGCTCCGACTACGAGGCATCCAAAGGGTGGCATAAAGGGAGGGCCATATAAATTCTATTACTACCGTAGGGGAGATACCTATACCGTCATCGTGAAGCTTGGAAAGAGATTGCTCTCTCCCTTCTTTCTCCTCTCCTTCGACTCTTCCTTCTTCTTCCCTTGTCTCTGATCACTATACATCTGTCAACCTCCTCTCCCACTACGGGCGGCAAACGGCGAACGCACTGACGAATGCCTCTTGTGTTGTAGATCACCACACACCCCCACACACCAACCCCCCCCAACACCTCGCCCGTCAACAGTGCAGGAGGGCGACCTGACCCTCCCACCATCAAAACGTCCTCCCCTTCCTCCTCTCTCTCCCCCGCCGTCGTCTCGTCGCCCATTGCTGTCAGCTCACTGCCTCTCCCTTCCGAACTACCGGCCACATCCGACCTCGCCACCCAGTTGACCAGACCAGGCCCAGGCGTCACACGGACATTCGGAGCGGAAGGCCCGACCAAGGTAGGTGGGAGCTTTGAAACCATTACACGGCTGATTCATCGTTCTTTCCCTCTTTTTTTCTCCCATTTCTCGACGCTCCTCTTCTCGTCGCTCTTCTCCTCGCCCTGGACAACTGTCCATACATGCAGAGGGGCACTGTACGGCCTCATAGCTCCTCGGACGAGGAGGAAGCAACGCGGCCAAAGCAGAAACAGAGATCTCGACGATCAAACGGACGCCCAGCTGCGGGGATAGGTGGTGTCGTTTCTGGGTCCATCGTATTGGCTGTAGACGGGCACAGACCCGGGGAGCTGCAGCAAGAAGGAACCACCTCGAATCGTCTCCGCCCCATCTCATCGCCCACATTCAGGTTCATGAGCACCATGGGCCACCCTTTACCAAGCAGCAATGGTGTCAACTCGAACGGCCAAACGACCTCGTCTGATAACAACGGCCAAGGCAGTATTCAAGATGGCCTCGGTCTCATCAAGCGTGTCCAGCCTGCGGGGACATTGATGTACGAGGACGACCGAGGCTGGGCCGAGTATGCAGATGTAGATCTCGCCCCTGATTTCTCCGACGGACACTCGATCCTCAGCGGCGGTCATGGAGAAAGCTCAAAGTCACCGCGGTATCGAGCTGCTGGGACGGCTGACAGGAGGATGCCAATCGATCGGGAAGAAATCGTACGGTTGATGCTTCAGGGTCTGCGTGACATTGGCTACAAGTGAGCATATCTAATCGGCTGCGGAGCCGCATACTGACTGTACCAGTCGATCAGCGGACACATTGGAAGCTGAATCGGGATATATCCTTTCCACTCCCGCTGCCGCTGATTTCCAAGCTGCCATACTTGGCGGCCGCTGGTCGGAAGCCCTCGCTCTCCTGAATGAACTCGGCATTTCCTCGGCCCCCTCTAACTCCGAGGAGCCGTCCTCCTCCAGCAGTAGCATTCGATCGGGCAAAGCGCGAGCCGCACCCGGTACTGTCGCTGAGCAGGTCCGTTTCGAGATCCAGGTGCAAAAATATTTGGAGTTCCTCGAGGTGGGGCAAAAGACAAAGGCACTGGCGGTCTTGAGGGCGGAACTGGCGCCGGTTTCTAGGGATCCAGAGCTGCTTCATGACCTGTCTGGGTGAGTATGAGTGATTGTCAAGCGCTCATGTCAGGCATATGATGAGCATTGACAAGGAGGATCTCTACGAGCGGGCCTCGTGGGATGGTGCGGCTGGTACTTCGCGAAGGAGACTGCTCGAGTCTGTTCAGAGTTAGTCCTGTTTGGACACATCGAGCAATACTGACGAGACCAGAACACATATCCCCTAAGATCATGGTCCCTTCCCGCCGTCTCGCAACATTGCTCGACCAGGCCCGACGGCACCAGATAGCGTCATGTCCATATCACCAAGAATTAGAACCCACCTCTCTTCACATGGACCACGAGTGCAAGTCGGGTCACTTTCCAAGCTTGACTACGCACATACTAGGAGACCATACGGATGAAGTATGGAGGATAGAATGGAGTCCAGATGGTATGATGTTGGCGAGTGCAGGAAAGGATCAGCAGGTGGTCATCTGGCAGCTACAGGTGAGACTTTCCACATGGATGATCCTGACGCTCTAGGCTATGCCAAAGACGAGTGGTGTACCCCAGTACAGCGTGTCGCCGTTGCATCATTTAAGAGACCATCGAGATCCAGTGGATGCCATGGCCTGGTCGCCGGACGGTGAGACATTGGTCACCGCGGCGCATCGCAACTTGTATATTTGGGCCGTCCAGGTAAGCAGTCTTGACACGTTGTTGCTTATTTGTGCAAGACCGGGATACAACGACCGTCGTCATTGGGCCCCTCGCAGCATAACGATGATATTTCCTCCATCCAATGGAAGCCCGATGGCTCGGAGTTTATGGTTGCATCCCTTGATTGCAAGATCATATTCTACGTATGTGTAATCTGCATTGATATGGTTCATCACCTGCTAATGAGCTCGCAGAGTCCGACGGGGAGCATCGTCCGACAGTGGGCCTTTAATACGCTACAGATCAAAGACTTTGCAATCACTGCCGATTCGAATCACATTGTCGCTGTCACCACGTCCTTGAAGCGCGTCACAATCGAATCAAAGCTCAAGCCCAGCATGTCGTCACGGCATATCGACCTACCGGATACTGAAACTGGGGCTGGAGGAGGTGGTGTTGGGATCAGCGCAGGGACTGGCGCTTTTGCGTACGAGGCGATGGAGAATGTCCTGATGGTTATTCGCTTGTCAGATCGAGAAATTGTCCAGTGAGTGGAAGCGTTCTGCATCGATATGATAAGTGCTGATTGTCTCCAGCTGGACACAGGATCTCAAGTGCGAGTTGACCAGTGTCAAGCTGTCTTCCGATGGCAAGAAGGTGTTGATCAGCTGCAACCCTGACGTACGGCATCTCGCGTAGACTGTCTCGCCAGCTGACGGTTATACAGGAGGTACAATTATGGTCTGTGGAGCCACACCTCCGATTCGTTCGCAAGTTCTATGGTCACATGCAGAACCGCTTCTTGATTCGGTCCTGCTTTGGTGCAATCAAGGACCGGTTTGTCCTCTCTGGTTCAGAGGGTAAGTCGGCGCTTCAGCCAATGTGTATCGACGTTAACGTCACGACCAGACGGGCAGATTTACGTCTACCAGTCCAACGCTTCGACTCCGATCGAAGTCCTCAGTGGTCACCGCAGCGTTGTCAATGCAGTCGCGTGGAATCCTGTTGCGTCGCGTCGCATCTTCGCAAGCTGCAGCGACGACGGTGAAGTGCGGATATGGCAGCCTCCGCTTGGCGTCGAGGGCGTCGAGGAGGGAGTGGAGGTGAAGATGGAGGATGATGCCGAGGACGAGGGAGAGGGAATGGTGCTATAGGTGTGGGCTTGGCATTGCGTGATAGCACTGGTCAGCATAGCATGGATTCGCACTTAGCCATGGTAGCATGTATCATGTTGCATATGCACTCGGGTGCCTAATGCTTCGGAAGTCATGGATACATAGCCTTGGGTACAATTACTTCATAGTTGGATGTGCTTGAGCCGCATTCATGGGCTCTTGATACAGTAAAGGTCCACGGCCGTTGAGCCACCCAGGTCCTGCCGGCGGCAAAGTGGATGCCGCCTTGGAAGCGGCTGTCTGAGGCCATCCATCCCCTTCTGCATAGCCTGCGTCTGTGGCTACAGCATCTCTCACGATGCAGTTAAAGGATACACCAAGCACCGAGTGACCTGCTAGAATCACAAGTACTCGTTACTCCTGCTAGGTAAAATAGCAGAGTAGTCGTTCGTCGAGCGCATTACCGGTCCAATCCTGTCGGTCTCCCAATCGTGGACAACGAGTGACGAGTCTCAACAACGTCAGAAAGCCGCCTGGGGCACCCGGCCAGCGGTGTCGCACGTCGTAAGCCCCAATGAATGCATAAGAGTGAATGACAGGAAGAACAGGCTGCAGAGTTACTTTGGGTGTACAAGTACAACGCAGGACGTGACGTTCCATACCAAGAACCGTTCGGTTCTATCGCCTGGTGGTTAGGACGAGTTCCGCAAACCAAAAAGCAAAAGACGACGCCCCAGGCTGAAGACGTCAGCTCGTGCCTGGGTTCGAACCAGGGACATCATGAAACCGAGGTCTGGCTCAAAATCATGCGTGATAACCGCTACACTACACGAGCCACAAGACGCACGCCACCGGCGTCACGTGTATTATATGGAACACACATACACCCCCCCTCGGAGCACTTCTCTCAAACTCACTGGCGTATCATCATGCTTCATAGGCTCACGACCATTCTGTAAAGACTCGCGAGCGTATCGCCAGCATCGTTACCGGAGGCGGCCCGAAAGGGGCGACCTCCACCCCCGCGCGCAAACCCGCCCGGCTTCCTCGACAGGAGCTCGGGCTGGGAGAAGTCAGCTGACCCCAGGTATCCTGCTAGGCGCTCCCATGCATCCAAGCTTTGCCATGGAGCTGACAATCCAAATTAAGTCTTTTTATTCTTCTTGCTATACCTCTTCTAGATACAGGACGAGTACGAGGTTCCGCTTTCCGTCCACTAATACGATTCTCATCGGCGTATCTTGTTCAAGCGCAAGGCCGATCCATCCGACAAAAGATCTCATAAAATATACGATTTCGTGATGTGTACAAGTCTAGATGAACAGTAGATGCAGATCAAGATGTTCTCCTCGTTCGCCGACCCCTCAAACAGGCCGGCTGCTCCAAATAGTGCGACTGTGACTCTCGCTGCGCCTCACTTTGTCGGGCCGCCTCTCTGAGCCGCTCTGAGCTGCTTACGCAGGTCTCCTACCTCCATCTGCAACGAGTTCATCTTCCTTCTGTCAGCCTAATTTCCGTGCATGTGGCCGTGGGTCGGATCGGGTCGAGTCAGATACACTCACCTCGTCCAACAGCTGTATCCTCTGGCTCTGTCCTCTCGTCCTCGCCTCTTCGGCTCCTTCCTCCGCCTCTGCGACCCGGCTGCGCAGCATCTCAATCTCGCTTTCGAGGCGTTTCTTCAACGCCGCCATCGCGGTCTCCGCTTCGTCCGCGATGGTGAGTGCGCGAGTCGAGTGGTCCGCATTGGCTTCGGCCAGACGCGTGACAGCCTCCTTGGCCTCCGCCAATTGCGCCTCGAGTGTCCGTTTAGCGCTCGCTTGAGCATCCAATTGCGCTCGAACGGTGTTCAGTTCTTCCCTGTGACATGTCAGCGAGGTAGGATGAGTGCAGAGAGGCAAGAACACACAGGAAGCGAGATTCAGAATTTCCACTGGTGGCTAGTCGATCTTCCAACACCCTCACTTGTCTACCGAGATCAGTAACGTCGCGCCAGGCACCCAGCTCGATGGACCCACTGCTGGTATGTCTCGAGTCCACGCGTACTCTCCTCGGCCAGTCGCTTCGCCTTCATTGCGTTGCCCTTGTGCAAGTCCCGCTCCTGACCTAGGCGTACCACGCGTTCGACAAGCAGGCGTCCGTCGTCCACCATCCCGCGTATGCGCTTGATCATCTCCTCGATCCCGCCGAATCGCTCTTCGCCGCTTGCAGACGCTGGGGCCAGTAAGTACAGCTGCTGCAGCGCGGCGAAGTTCACAGCTCGGCTCGGCGACGCCAGTGCGCCGTTGGGTTGGCCAGTACGTTCGTCGACCAGCTCAGCGCGAATTCGGCGTCCCGGAGAAGGCAGGAGAGGCCAGAGGTCTGTAAAGCTGCTGGCGATAGATTCGAGCTCGGACGTGAGCGCATCAACTTTGGCTTGAAGCGCAGTGTTGGATGCAGACTCGGTGGAGAGGCTCGACACGTGCGCTTGGGCAGCACTCAGCGAGGTGGATAACGACTCGTTGCGTAGATTGAGATCGGAGATCTGATCCGCATGATTCTGTGGTGATCAGTTGATATCGCATAGCATCGAACTGGCAACTTACTCTGAGCTGACGTTGCAGCTGGGCAACCTCTTCTGCGCGAGCCGCATCGGCCTTTTCATGCTTGCCCTTCCAGGCATCTCGATCTCCCGTAGCCCGCTTCAGTTCCTCTTCCAAACCCATGTTCACCTCCCTCATCTCTTCCTTGAGATTGACCACCTCGTTCTCCCTGAGTTCCAAGAGACTCTTGACTTCCGACAGAGCACTCTCTACCTCATCCTCGCCGACCAGACCGCTCTTCCGCCTGAGCAGTCCTCCCAATCCAGCTCGCACATTGTCCATCATTGCGCGATCTCGATCCGACATTTTTGGCGTTTCCAGGAACCCTCGACGTTCCGCCGCCCAGCCTTCCCGCTCAGCATACCATCCTCGCCTCTCCTCCTCCCATCCCTGCTTTTCTGCTTCCCAGGCCTGTTTATCCCTTTCCATAGCCCTGCTTTGGGCATCCCACCGTTTACGCTCGTCGATCCATCCCATCTTTTCTCGTTCGAGACCCACTTTGGCTCGATCCAAATCGCGAAGCTCCTCCTCGATAGCTCGTTCCCGACGCCCCATCTCAACGACCATTTCTTCCAGCTCGGTCACTCTGCCCGCCCGCTTCTCCACTTCGGCCTCCATTTCAGCTATGCGCTCGGACAACGCAGATTCCTTTTCACGTGAGTTGATGATTTGTCGAGATTGGCGATTGAATCTCGCCTGCGTTTCGCTCGCGACACGTTCGAGTCTCCGCACTTCCCAGGCCATGACACCAGACCAATGTTCCATGAGTCTGCGTCGCAGCCCTGCTTCACGTTCCCGCAGCACGAGCACCTCCTGTGCAAGGCGTCAGCTTATCCACCAAGATCCTCCCGCACCCAACTAACCTTCTCCGCCGCCTCGGCGCGCTTCTCCGATTGTTCCAGACTCTCCATTGTCTGCTTTGACATACGCTTGTTCGAGTTGTTGAGTTTTTGCAGAGTGCGCGCTGCAGCAAGGATCTTGACCTCACGCTGATGGCGCTCGACGAGACTGGATAGACGATTAGAGAGGAACCCAAGCTCCTGTAGCCAGTCAGCGTTTTCCCCCTGGTGGGATATTCAGCTGACGTACCTTCTTCCAACTGTCGACCTCTTCCCAGCCAGCGATTGGCAGCGTCTCGCAGTCCACCGCAGCCTGACTGGCGAGCAGAGTCATGAGCATCTCGTCCGAGCCAGCCCCGATGCCCATGCTCGTGCTCTCTGTCGAGCCACCCTTTCCTGCCCTGCCATACTCTTCGTAACCGTCATCATCCTCCGCCGAGCCAGCTACCCCATTCAGACCAGGGATCTGAATCTGCGGCGAGGTAGGGTGGTATCTAGATGTTTCACCAGTAGACGTAGAGCTCGAATCGAGTGGAGGAGGATCCCCAGCTAAAGCGCGGTCCGTAGCCATCGACGGCCGTCCACCTGCTTCTCCATCGTCCATCACCTGCAGAGCCTTGTACGGAGGCTCCATGGCTGGTGGGCCAAGTCGAGCCGAGAGATCAAACCTCCCCGCCAACTCGGACATGTTGGTCGCATAGTGCTGTTGTTGTCCGAGGATCGGAGGAGATCTCGCCCGGAAGAAGGCAGCCTTCGTGACGCGGGTCGGAGATGTCGGGGAGATGGAGGCTGGGCCGCCATTCATCTCGCCACCGCCATGCACCTGGGCGAAGCCAGTCCACTAGTTAGCAAGCGCTGCAGTTGTCGAGATGATCAAAGCGCTGCGTGATTGACGGGAAATCCGGAATACAAAACAAGCAAAAGAGGAGTGTGTTGTGTATAGCAAGGACGAGGGTTTGTTTTTCTTTTCGACTTGGGAATAAAAGCAAGTGCGCCGCCACCCCGAACCAGAAAAAAAAAAGCCACGACACATGTCTGGTCCTACTGTCAGGCCATGTCACACCGATAGACAGACGACAAGGATGTACCAGGCCTGTGAGCATGGGGGTTTGGCTAGTTACACTCAGCCAATCTACAGTAGTGTAGTCCCTTTGCGTTCATTGATCACTGATCTCGGGCAAACCAGCTAGGGTAGGCAATTGATGGATGATGCATACAGAGGACTCCTGGCATTATCATTTCTTGTTCTTTTTCTTTTTGGAAGACGCTGGTGTGCCCTAAGCTGCATCAAGATCGCGGCGGCAATTATCATGCTTGAACAGACTTACCTTGCTGGGCGTATTGCCACCGCTGCCTAGGCCGGGAGTGCCCACTTTCATGGCAGCCTCTGCCACAGATTCGGGAACGCCAGCCCCACTGGGCACCTTCTGCGGAGTAGCGACTGTCGCCGCGTTCGTTGCTGGTGGCGTCTTTGACGACTGAGTGATCTGCGCCTGCGATGTGCCTGCCTCTGGCACGTACTTCCGCTTCAATGCAATCTTCTTCTCTACGAGATCCCATCAGTCACGCTCGTAGGAAAATACCAATTCATAGCAGCTCACCCTCCTGCGCCTTGATCTTGGGAATGTTCAGCACAATCTCTCTCGTCCTCTCTGCATGTGCCATCTCGGTCGCGGTCTGAAAGATCATGCCTCCCCAGCCCTGCCTGAACGTGTTTGCCTCTTGCACCACGTCCACAATCTCCGCCTCGAGCTCCTTTTCTGCCGCAGCGAAACGCGCCATGGTATCGTCTCCGACGAGACCGCGGTTATGCAGCGACGTGAGAGCGACCTTGTCGTCCCGTATGCGCCAGATACGTTTCACATCTGCCTGTGCGCGTACGAGCAGTGCAGATTTCAAAAGGTTGTCTGGAACAGCCGGAGTGTCGTCCGTAGGGGAATGAGAGAGAAGAGAGATGTAAATGTCCCGGGCGGGGTGCGTGGGGAACCATGGCTCGAACGAGGTCTTTTCCGCTGCATATGGCGGTCAGTTGAAGGCATGAAAGTAGGAGAGACCTAGATACTCACCTGCTCTCCGGCGTCGGTAGACTCGAGAGAAGATGGCCAGCGAGGTGACAAGGATGGTGATATATGCTAATGGTACCACCAGTGAGGTCGCCATGCTCTTCCAGAGGTGGCTGGCCGATACCTCTAGCAACGGCGTATAGCAATGAGAACGTGGATGTCCACGGTGCGGTCGTCGATGTCAAGGGTGAAGAGGGGGGGAAGAAATAAAGACTAACAGGTGTGGAGACCCCAAACAAGGGACGACCGACGACGAGCCAGTCTTCGACGAGCTCGATCAGCTTTGTCAACACCTCGCTATCAACCAAGTACGACACAACGCAGAGCGACTGCAGATAGGAACGTCTCATACCGGGCGACCAGTTTGTGGTTTATCTGGAGAGACTGCAGCGTGAATCGTAGCTACACAAACCATGGAGCTCGAGCAGGACGAGTACGATGTAGTGGTTATCGGCACCGGACTGGCAGAGAGCATAGCCGCCGCGTAAGTGACTAGCCCCTCCCGAGGCTATAGGAGACTGATGTGCCATGCTGCAGCGCTCTGGCAAAGTCTGGCAGGTCAGTCCTGCACCTCGACCCGAACGAATACTATGGCTCGTCACAGGCATCCTTGACGCTCGACGAACTTTCTTCTCTCGCCTCGGCTTCTTCTTCCTCGTCTTCCTTTTCAGGCCCTTCCCATCTGCCCCGGTTCTCCAGCTTCAGCGTGTCCGAGCTCTCGCCTGACCTCCAAGCCGCCAGGCGGCAATATGCGTTATCGCTCTTTCCCAGCGTGCTGCCGTCCCGCGGACCGCTCATCACCACCCTCATCGCCTCGGACGTGAGCAAATACGTGTCATTTCGCTTGTTGGATTTCGTGAGCGTATGGGACGATGAGACCGGATCCGTAAGAAAGGTGCCAGGGAGCAAGGAAGACGTGTTCAAGGATACCAGTGTGGGACTGGTCGAAAAACGCCGGTTGATGAAGTTTCTCGTGTGGGCGGGTGGCGACTTTGAGAGGGATGAAATCCTACTTGGTATGCCTCGTCATCTTGAGAGAGATTGACGGTACAGACTGACTCTGGGGTGATAGGGAATGAATCACAACCTCTTTCACAGTTCCTCGAACAATCATTCTCCCTCGCCGCTCCCCTCGCCAAGGCAATCACATATGCCATTGCCCACTGCTCCACTCTGACCGATGCGACTCTACCTGCGTTGCAGCGCACGAGGCGATATCTCCGCTCGATTGGGCGGTACGGTTCCGGCGCATTCCTTGTCGGTCAATACGGTGGCGCGGGCGAGATCGCGCAGGGTTTTTGCCGGTACGCCTGCACTCGTTCCAGGAGCATCATGACGGACGACTGATCACTGCGATAGCGCCTGCGCTGTTCATGGAGGGACTTATGTGCTTGGCCCATCTGGCGAGCCGTCCTCGATTGAATTAGACGGAGAAAACGGTGTCAGGCTCGAAATCCCGTGTCATCCACGACCTGTTCGGGCAAAGCACCTCGTTTCCGCGCCAGACCACCTCCCTCTGTCTCTGCGCCCGGACCCATCTCGCGCGCCGACGCGGTCAACGGCACATTGTATCGCTGTTCTGCCTTATTTGCCGACATCACTGAAGAGACAAAGGCGGGCCGAGGGCGAAGACGAGCAAGACCATGGAGAGATCGGGAACGGGAATGAGAACGGGAGCGAGACTGAGACTGAGAATGAGAATGAGACTGAGAATGACGATACTGCTGTGGTGCTTTTTCCTCCATCGACACCAGAGGCCGACGTTGTCAGGGGTTTGCTCATGGGTCAAGGCACCGGAAGCTGCCCCTCGGGCCAGTGTGAGTGTCTCTCCTTGAGCTTTGTGTACTGCGACTGACGCGTAACGATAGATATTCTCTACTTGTACACTCGCGCCACACAGGATACAGATCCGGCGGCGCGTCTCTCCCCGTACCTTCACAAACTGCATCCGGATCCACTATTCACCTCGTTCTACCTCCAAGACCGTCCCGCCTACCTCACGGGCGCCGGCCCATCCTCTCATCCACCCTCTGCAGCTTCTTCAGCATCCTCACTCGTGCCATCGCCGTCATCCGCTGTGGTCCTGCTCAGCCCTTATTCCGGCCGCGAACTCCTCACGGAAGGTCTAGACTGGGAGGCCGAGCAGGGCGAGGCGGCGTTCTGGGCCGTCGCCGGCCCTAAGGACGACGCAGTGGAGGCGGGTAAAGGCTTTTTCGATGCCAAGTCGGAAGGAGACGAGCCAGAAGTCGATGGTAACGATTTATAATCACAAGTTGGCAGGCAGATTACCTTGAGAGTTGTTCCGTATGCGACTCGACTGCTGCATATGCCTGGACTGCTTCATATGCGACTGGACTGCTTCATATGCGACTGGTTTGCTGCATATCGACTTGGATTGCGCCAGGACTCGCAACATTCGACAAACTTCGTCCTAGGCGCATCACTGCATCATCTACCCCTCTGCACAGCTTGACGCCGCATTTCAAGGACGGTCCCCTCTAGCCCCTCGTCGATTTACTGCTCTTGCTCTTCCTCAACGCGTAGTGCCCATTGAACGCAATCCTAATTGCCAAGAACCTCACGTCCAAGTCCTGGTGACTCGCCGCGAGATGGCATATCGTCACGACCCGATCTTGGAAACTGATAGAGCACGACCGAATGCGTTCTCGAATCGCGCGAAGCTGTTCCAGCGATTTGGCTGGGTCGTCCAGCATTGGCGTCGTGTATAACCCCTGATCGAGTTCCTGATCAGCTCGAACGAGACTTTGGAGTGCGTCTCGGCGACAGATGTAAACACGACTGACCCGTTCCTCATCACGCTCCCGGTCCAAGCGGGTCGCTTCGGCAAGTGACCACGCGTACAGTTCATCCTGAGACATGAGCCCCAATTCCAAAGCAAGGGAACGTGACAACGAACCGTGGCATCCCTGAACTGAAGCACGAATTCCAATGCATCTCTGACGAGATCGAGCAGGATTTCTTCCTTGTCCCTCTTGGACCCCAGTAACAATACCTTTCTCACTACCCGGTCGAGGTATGTTCGGTGCGCAGCTATCAGTGCGTCGAGATCGCCTTCGCGTTTATCGGTAAAGTCGACGAGTGATTGCCAAGAGCACTCAATGACTTCTAGCTGACAGAAGGCTTGGATTTGACGGAGGAAGTGCACCATCTCGGCCTGCACGATACGACAGTGGTGCCAGTCATTGGTGAGGTCTGCGGGGAAATCAGCAGGGCATGCAGTCCGCGTACAGATGAACGCACTAGGTAGTCGTTCAAACAAGCGCGACCCAGAGGTGACCCTCATCCACCCCTGCGTCAACGCAGTCTCAACCCGTTTGAGCCGCCACAGATGGTGAAACAACCTCCCATATTCGACCATCGCCTTGGCGTCCAGTACCGCATTGAGTGGCGCCTCGACCTTGTACTCGAGTGCAAAGCAGTCCCACCCAATCTCTCCGTGAGAGTACTCCAACACCCTGGCATCGAGGCGCCGCAAGATATCCGGCGAATCGTACTGGGCGTTGGAGCCGCGAATCGCCGTCTCGAGATCAGAGGTGAGGTGGTGCCGGTACAAGCTGATGGCGGGTTTTGCCAATCGAGGTCTAACTGGTGTCAGTGGCTGGACAAGCGTCATTCCAGGTAACGAGGCTCACGCCAAAGCTTCCATCAACAGCTCTGTAAAGTCGCCGGCGCCCAACATGAGGTATGATTTGAGCGCGCGAAGATGATCGAGCAGAACAAATTTATCAAAGAACACCTCCAAGAGTCTTTGACTCGCAATCTGGTAAGCGTCGTCCAGCGTCCTTTCCAGGCCACCAAGGTCAGTGTATTTGAGCGCTAGCAGACTTGAGCTCTCCCCGGGTCGAAAGAACAGCACTCACCTCGACCAGCATTGGCAAGCTTGGCTTGGGTCTCGATCCACTCGGTATCTCTGCAGCTGTATCGGATGAAATTCAAACTTCGGCCTGTAGAGAAGATCTGTAAATGTCAGTAAGCTGAGAGCTAAGACGAGACAGGATAGAGGATGAATGTGACTGACCTTCTTCCCAAAGTCCTCGCTGACAAAGCCCGGTACCATTCCCTTGACGAATACATACTTCTTCTCCCAGACTTTGTGTGCCTCATCAACGCCGCCAGCAGCGTCCATGCCGCCTTCGAAGCCGAGATCCGCCGCCTCATAGGGTGACGCCCTGCCTTCTCGTAACGAAGTTTCCGAATTGAGCTGGACAAAGAACTCTTGAAACGGATCGTGAAGCTCGCCCGCAAAGATCCACTTTTGCAGAGTGGCGAAAAACGGTTTCGAGACCTTGAGCAGCATCAGCGACCGAGTTGGCCGACTAGACAGTGCTAGACCAGCTTACCTCGCCAAGCACTTGGTTCATGAAATGCCGAACGAAAGGGTCGCCATGATCCGTATGAGAGTGTATCCGCGAAACCAGTGCGCCTCCGTGAGAGGCTATACTGTCAGAATACCTCGGTCTTCTTTCACCGCAGACGCACATTTCGCATCGTCCACGATCATATCCATCATACGCATCTTCAACTTGATCTCCTCTGTCCACAGACCGAGGCGCATAAGAGTCAAGCCTGCACCCTCTGCGGGTCTCTCTTCAACCGCAGTAGCGGCGGCTTGGCCCTCGCCCGGCAGTGCAGTCATCGACAGCTGAGACTCGAGGACAGCCAACAAGCGGTGGTATTCCGACAGTTCGTTGTGCAGGAAGTGGCATAGGCTCTGTGACGGGTCAACGCTCAACGCACCTGCCAGACCTCGCCTGACAGTGGGCTGACCTGCTCTGTCATACCACCCTTGCTTGTACCCGCTTGTCCGGATTTGACGAACTCTGTGACTCGCTTGTACAACATTCCCAGCTCAGACAGCTGTACCAACACAGTGCGTGTTGGAGTGGAGATGTATCCGTCCTGTCATCGTTAGCCATAATGCAAGGCAGCTCAAGATGGCGTACCTTGGTTTCATCTGCGAGAATCTCGATGCCCACTACTTCACCCCCCTGCCCTTCCATCGCCTTCATCCCACCATCCTTCCCCAGTCCAAAGCCGATGCCATCCCCTTCGCGACCCTTTTCGGTGAGATATGGGTTCTGCTCAGGAGGCGGTCTCACTGCGAAGCGGACGTAGCGGCCGTCTATGCCTTGGAGCAGGTACAGGGTGTCGCGAAGAAGGAGATGATCGGGAAAGGGCGGTCGAGCTGTTTGTGGGTCAGCTCTTGTTGTTCTGTCACTGATGGGTAGATGACCGACACTGAGCTGTACGCCAGCTATTGAGCACGTCCGCCTTGCTCTTCCCCTTGCCCTTCCAGGCTCCGCTTGCAGGAGGTACATTAGCCTGGGCGGTCTCTTGTAATGGCTGGCGCGATGAGCTTGCGGTGGGCATCGCGGGCTGTGTCGAGGGGAATACAGAGGCCGGCACGGGAGGAGGGGGCATTGAGGGTGAGGCTGCGGACGGAGCCTGCATAGGGTTGTTGGGTTGCAATCCCGACAGTGCCAGGAGGAACTGCAGGTGCGGTAACGGCGATGCGAGTGTTTTCTGAAGAATCAGCACCGGCGAGTTGCGGAAGGAGCCAAGAGGATATCGAAGAGGGTGTTGAAGAGGGTATATGAGAGGGTGTAGGAGAGGGTAGAGAGAGATAGTATAGGAGAGGGGAATAGGTGACGGTGTAGGAGAGGGTATAGAGAGATAGACCGAACGATCAGTGAGGGCAAGGGTGTGGAAACATCGATACTCACCCCTCTTTCTAGCTTACTCCACATCCCTCCAAACCGCAATGCCTTTTCGCTCCCGCTCTCACCGGCACCGCCTGCGTCCACGCGCCCACTCTGCCTAGAATTCGAACGGCCGTCCACCCGGCCCGCCGATTGGGTCTGCATCAACATCCGCCTCGCGATGTCTGGTAACGCGCTCGGCGAGAGAGGTGTCGTCGAGACGAGTCGACTATGCTGTCTCAGCCTCGCATTGTCGTCTTCTTCTCTATCCTTCTGCCACGCCACGTAGCCTTCACACCCAGACAAGGGGGGTAAGAAACGACACGAGACAGACAACGAAGGATACAAGAGGCGGGCAAGAAGGATACGTGCCTGTTCAAGATATCCTGGCAAAACTCGACCAGTGCGTTCACCCGCTCCTGCCTCTCCCGCTCTTTCGGAGAGTCGTCGTCCTCGCCTGCTCGACCGACAGAATGCGTAGAAGCAGCAGAAGTCCGGCCGCTGCGTCCTCCTGCCCGCGCGGCAGGCCGGATGGGAGGCGCAAGCGATGGGATGGCAGAGTATATCAGCGACTCGAGCTGTCTTCTCGGCGCCGACAGTGCGGTTGTCGACCCAGTCCCCGTCGCCGAGGCTGACGCCCGAGAGGCTGGTCGAGACCGAGGCGCAGACATATTCCCACGTTCCTCTTCCTAGCGTCTCGACTGTGCTCTGCAAAGATGTCAATGATAGCTTGCTTGCGTATAGGGAAACCGGGGTGATGGAAATCGTAAACACGCGACGTTGGACGCGCTCGTCGACCACGTGGCCGACGTCTTCCAAGTAGTCTATACGAGTATAGCGGACTCGACTTTCGACGTTTTGGACCCAAAGAAACGTGCAGATGGAACAGACAATGCATGGTGTATCACACGACTTATCCACATCATCAACACGCTCCAACCTCCAGCCTCCGAAAGAGAATCAGCACGAGCAAAAAGCACGACACAGGGAACACGCGGAATGGCAGAGCGCAATTGGCAGAACAGAGAGACACGACGAATAAGGCTACAATTGCGAAATTCAAACGCACGACGACGACACGCTGAAAATCACGTATGGGACAATGCTCACAGACATAGAAAGGGAGAACCGAGGTGACAAGCAAGCGAAAAATGTCCAAGAGCCTCCAGGAGGAGGGTAGGGAATGGCCAAGAGGATACAAGGTAAAGAGGGCTTCAAGGTGAGGAGAGAAGAGGGTATCGGTGCCGAGAATGGTTCATGGCGGTCATCGGATAGCCGTCCCACCATACGACTGGACGCGGGTCATGCCGAGGCGACCGAATTGGCGCGTCTTGGCCGACCCAAAGATGGGCGGTCGGAGTTCGCTTCCCGCGTTCATAGCGGTCGTCATGCTTCCGGTCGATACGACGCGCGCACAAGGACTCGCATCCATTTCCGCGGAAGAATCAGCACCATGACTGGGCGAGGACGAATCATGGGAGTGGTCATGATCTTCTTCGGTAATGGTAGGTCCATGTCGCCGCCCAACAGCGGCCGACGCAGCAGCAAATGCCAGAGGCGGGCAGGGAAGCGCAACCCTCGAAGGAGGGGGCTGTGCCTCGCCATAAGTGTATGAACGAGTGCGAGAGAATTTGCGAAAATCGTGCAGGTCGGAATCGCGACGATCGAAATGTCGTGGATCGTCCATTGGCGTGTAGCCTTGCGGCTCACACCGATGTGGACGCGACGCGTAGAACCCAGAGTACCCGCCTTCTAGGATGTAAACTTCGGGGTAATAGATCTTGGGATACAGGTGGCCGTTCAAAGACCGATCCCGCGAGCGAAGATGCTTGGCACTATCTCAAGTTAACGGAATCCCACAATCTTGCAGTGCATTAGACTCACAATGTGGGAGCTCTCTTTGCGCTGAATTCGCAATGGAACACCAGAACCACCTGCTCACCATCCTCCAGTTCTCCACTACGACTTGGCGTGGGCAATTCATCCCCATTGGCGTGGACTCCCATCGACTGGGACAACAGCAACTCGTCAAGCGACTCCATCGAGTTTACATTGATCGCGCCATCGACGTGTCCCCCGGCATACTCGTACTCAAATCGGCAATCGAGGATGTGAAAACGTCGAAGCCGATGGTTGTATTTGCCAGCGATCAGTTCATCGAGCTGTGCAGCTGTTAGCAAGATGTTTCTTCTCTCCACTTCAACGCAACTCACAGTATCAGCTGTGATCCGTACCAGGCCGTCCTCTTTGACCTTGTGGCACGGCAAGATCTTGCCGTCCATTTCATTGTCCCCAAACCCAGGCAATCCACCAGGCCCGTACGGACTAGGCTTTTTGACCTTGCCAGATGGGCTTGCACCACTTTGACTCTGGCCAGTCACGGCAATGCTCGACCTGGCCACTTTGAAGCCTGGCGAACCATCCACGCGCGGTACAAATTGCTTTCCATGTCTGCGTGCGTACTCGGCATGCGCCCCGGCGACAGAGGGCGATGCCTCGTACTCGCTCTCGTCCTCTTCCGTTTCCGGCATGCTGCTCTGGTCGCAGACGGAAAAGGCTCTGCGCATAGGCGCAGTCGCTGCTCGAGGGAACGTGCCCGCTTGAGCCAGAGTCGGCCTGGGAGGGCCGTACAGGATGGGGTAGGCAGAGATAGCAGACGCACTTCGACCAGAAGTGTTGTCCATTGTCGGGACAGCCATGAGCCCCGGGCGTGCGCCCTTGTATGGCTGAGGTCGACGCGAACTGGTTGCGTTGGGCCGCCCGCCACCGAAGAGCATCGCACTTGACGAAGCAGTCTTCTCGAGGTTTCGACCGAGGCCAAACGACGTCCGCTTGGCGGATGGTGAGGCACCTGGGCTTCCAGGCGAGCCGCTAACTAGGCTTCGCCTCTTTGAAGGTGGTACAGCAGATGGCGGTGCGGGTGAGTCGCAAAAGTACGAGCCAAGTCCTGGCGAGCCGCTATAGGACGATGAGCCAGCAAAGGCTGGAGACCGTTGAATGGGTGAAGGGCGGCGAGACGATAATTGCGGCGAATCGATGTCCATCGTAAGCTCATCGGAAATCGATATTGACTTTCGAGGAGAAATCATGATGGGTTCAGTCTGGCCCGAGTCAGCATAGAACGTATCCTCGCGGTGCGCAACTACTGACCTCGCGTCGAGTTATCGCAGGCTGGAAGCAGAGTTTAGGCGGTGCAATGTCCTCGTTTGAGGATGACCATTGAAGAGATGCACCTTGCTTGGCTTTGCTTGCCTTGAAGTCGGGTACGGCTGGCGGCAACATCATCCCGTTTGCTCTTTTTGTTGTGGATTCCACGGGACGTTGCAGAGTGTTGTGTGACAACTCCCTTCCAAATACTCGCTTCGATCCGAGGACGTCGCCTGCATGGCGCGTAGCCGTCTTGGACGAGAGTGGTGAGCGTGATTGTATTGGAACGGGGTCAGGACGGCGGGGCTTATACGCCAAAGCAGGCGTGGGAGAGAGGAAGTGGCCAACAAACGAAGAGCTTGGAGAGATCAGGATGCCCGTTCCAGTGGACGGTGTTGGAGAATGAGCAGAAGGAGAATCACGCCCTCCAAGGGACATGGACGAGTTGAACGATTGGTCTACCTCGATTGGCAGGTCGATTTCGGTACGAGTTGGTGATGGTGCTGGGGAGAGAAAGCGGGAGGCCGGAAACGATTCGACGAGCGGTGATGATGAGAAGGAGTCCATTTTTGAGCCTTGTATCAGAGGTGAGACAGGTCGGAGCAAGGGGACGAGGGCAGAAGCTCTGGGAGCAGTAGACACGGTGTGTGGTCCAAAGACTGATATCGTTACGTTTGAGAACGGTCAACACTACCGTAACGAGGATCAGCACACGACCTCTCATCGCTACGCCGGAATGGTGCTGGTCCATGCAGCGCGACAGAGGAACGGGACGTACAACGACTGGATCTTTTTAATCCTCAACCGGCATGAGTCAACCCTTGAGCTGGTTCGAATCGATGCAGCTCTCCTCTATGTCTGATCGATCAGAAGGTGTTGGTGCCAGTCACGGGTGGTAAGACCTGAGCGTCTGACTTTGGGCTGAGAGGGTCGAGAGATAAGCGGGGCGGGATTGAGATCTGGACTGGGCAATGCTGGTGTCTCTAAAGGATCGTGTGCGCGGTCGAGCCCGGCGTTGTGGGCGTGTGATTCTATGTTGCTTTTTTGCAAGTCTTGCGGGTGTGAGCGGGCGGGCACTAGTTTGAAAGCTGGGCAGTAGAGAGAGAGAGAGAGAGAGAGGGAAGGGGGAAATGGGATCAAGGGGATGGATGAAAGTTGAATGATCAGTGCAAGGCTTGACAGATTCGGCCCAGAGCACTCACAGGAACGTCGGGATACACTCTGCCAGACGACTACCAGGCCATCACCAGATCTCAACAGTCTATCCAACACGTCTAAAAAGGTTCCTTGAACGTCGAAGGTACCGAGGTATAGGATGGATGGTACTGGGTTGGGCAGACGGGGGAGGCGCGCGCGCCCAGTTGATTGCGTCAATTCGACGTCCTTGGCCAGCCGATAGGATACAATGGAGGTATAATGAGTTTCACAAGAACGTCCAGCTCGCTCGTTCAGGGATCCCAGGGGCGACCAGAGGGTAGCGATGCAAGGTGGTATCGGTTTTTGTGCTGGCTGAACTCTCCTGGTCGTCTCGCTGGAATTCCCAGTTTTCAGCTCGCCGGGTCGTAACGAGCAGGCGGTCACGGAGGATTATGACGGCTATGCCGTGACTCGGGAGGGGACGAGAGCGATGGCTGGTTACGTGCAGGGGGGGGCGGCGGCGGGCTGAGGCAGGCAGCAGGGCAGAGAGAGAGAGAGAGAGGCAGACGAGTCCTGCATAAAAACAGAGAAATGTGATACGAGTGCAATGGGTGGAACGTCAATCAACCAACGCGCTTTCGCGACTGCTTTTTCTTTCACGTCGTTCGCTCTGTCTCTCTCAGGGGGGAGACGAGCAAGGATCACAGAACGCATGGCTGGCAGCCACCGCCCCCCACCCCCCCCTCCCCTCCCCCGGGCTCGCATGATCGTCTTGCTTGACAACCGGCGTGATCCCCTCGGGTGACCGTCTTGCCCGGCCAGCAATCTCAATGCCTTTCGAGGCATCAACGCTACCCATTCCACGACTGTACAAATTCCCTGACACTGCAACTGCATCTGTACGCCATCCAGCCACATGGACAACCTCTCGAGCAGATGGACAATGCATCAAAGCCTCCTGCTCACGGTGTGCGCTGCACGACCCGGCAGCAGGGGATGGGTCAGGTGTGCCAGACACGCCAGATCTAGACTATCCACCACCAAACCTACCCAAGATTCAGCTAACATCATGACCCCTGTTCTCACCCGAGAGCCGAAACTCTGTCGTATCGCTGTGAACGAGATGATACCGACGATGCCAGTAGCAGTAGTAGTAGCGGTCGGCCGGCATAGCTCTCGCTCCCTAGTCCACACTTCCTGCTTGGCGCGCGGACAACCCCTTGACCAGCCATAGCGCCGCACCCATTCCAACGGTCCATCCGATGGTACAATAGGATACAGCCCACCTCGTCTGCCCGAAACTTGAACCCATCAAACCGGAAGGATCGGGGGAGGCGGGCAGGTGGAGCTCAGCCCAGAAATGTGCCTTTCATCAAACGGTGGACGCCACTCTCCTGATGCATGGATACAGTACACCCCGAAGAGGAGTGATCAAAGCGGCGCTCTGTCCAGTTCTCCCAAGAGTCATCCCGGAGAGGTCTCCTACACTACGACGAGGAGGGGGGTGCTTTGAAACGCACTAAACCAGTCTCTTGCCTCACGACGTGGCTAGACGCGCAGGGACGGATCAACAAGGGATCCATATGACACTCGTCGTGGCCGTCGGTGCACAGCAAACGAGACAACATCAACAACGCGTCAGAGGCAGCGGGATATGTCGCGTTGGTAGGGGACATTGTTGACGCCATGGACAGCCAAAGCCAAGAGGCTCTCTGCAGTGTTGTCATGGCAAAATAATGTCTCTTCTTCATTACTGCTCATCTTCAAGAATGACGAGTATGCGGACGCGTTCACCTGGTGTTGACATCATCATCGCGACCCACAGAGAGCAGGTACCAGAGGAGGCTTGTCCACCGACGCCTCTCTAATCTGCCAAAGTCGCCATGTCGGCTATCTGTGGTCCAGATGACTCCCAGTGCCCCGGCGCTCATCGACATGTACAAACATCGCATCAAGCTCAACGTGGTACAGTGTCTATCTCCTCGTAACTCCTGACAGTCTGTCCGTCGTCCCCTTCGTCACTAAGCCTGAGAGTCTGACTATCGTCCTCGTCATCATTCCCACTTCTCCGTCCTCCTGCCTCGTCTCCAGCCTCGGAGGGTCTCGTATGCACTTTGGTTGGCAGACTCAATTTCGACTGGTCGTACGGATCGTCGAATGGGTTGATTTTATCCTGGCCTTCCGGAGTATCGGCTGATCCACGGCCTTGACCAAGTCCATGTCCGTTTCTTACACTCTGGTCACCGGCGGGACTGACCGGTCTCGGGCTGACGGGTCTCGGCGATCTCGAACGCAGTGGATAGGCAGCTTCGTCCGGCTCGTCCGGTAGACCCACCCCAGACCGTTCGCTCTCCTTACCCTTTCTACCTATCCTGCCTCTAGTGCCCGGCTCGGCAGGAAGTTCCCACTCGCTGCTCCGCTGTCGAGCGTAACCCGGTCGGCCGCCTAGCCGCGCAGCACGGGGTGTCGGGCCGCCGTCGAACCGCGGTACCGGCGTATCGTACGGATCTGATGTGGGGTGTCCGATACCGAGGGAGGACAGCGATGGTAGCCCGGCGTGTTTGGCCCTCGCCGACAGGCGTTTGCGATGCCGATTGTAGAGGTACAGACCGAGAAGGACGGTGACCAACAGAAATATCGCTATCCCCTGCGATTGGGTGAGCTCAACGTGACCCACGGTATGCTAGCCGGCACGAACAGAGATGAGCCCAATGAATCCTCCCGAACTTCCTGCCCTACCAAAAGAATGGGTCAATCCGTTGCCAGTCTCTGCAGGGACACGAGCAACGCACACTTGGGGTCCTTTTATGCCGCGATTCTTCGTGATGGTGCTGGACGGTGGACCGGTTCCTATCTATTGCACGATCAATAATACTACCCACCACACTTGGAAAAGCATTCGTACAGGCTCCGTGACGGCTGAGGAAGTTCTGCATTAGCCCGCGCCCCTCCGAGTTGATTGATGTGGTTGGAAAACACACTCGTCGCGGTAGTTGTGATCCCCTGTCCAGCACCTCCTCTCGCCTTTAGCCGTTCTGAGCTTGCCCCAGGCCCAAAGCCGCCCGTCCACCGACCCAAGAGCATCGCTGCTATTGTTGCTCGTCTTTACACGTCTATTCTTGGGGTTTCATGCAGAGAGAGAAAGTACGGAACAGGTGACGCCAACGCCACACGTGACCTCCACCTGGTGAGGTCCAGTCACTACTACTTGTAATCCATGTTGTACATCGTCGACGTCGAGTGGAATATGTCTCCAGCGGCGGCAGGTGGGACATCGCAGTAAGCTAGGAACTACGTTGATCCTAGGGACGAGAGCTGATATGGCCAAGAAAGTCCCTAGACGCCTTCTTCAAACGTAAATCCCCTCCCAAGTCCTCATCCGTCAGACCCACATCGAATGGCGCTCGGCCCTTGGCATCGCACGTAGATGTAAGAGGCGAAACTGGTAGAGATGGGACCACAAATGACGTGGTGGATCTGACGGGTTCTCCACCTCCCGCGAAGCGAGCTCGCATACACCAAACCGAGCAAGACCGTGCACCACCGAGCTCACTTGCCCAGCCCCGCTCGAGTTATTTTTCGAAAGCTTCTGCAGACACTAGTGTCGATATCGCCACTGATACTCCAGGCGAGAGCTCAGCGAGCCGGCCTGGACCCATATCGCACGTCTCTTCGCGACAGCCTCCATCGTCGCTAAGCGCGTATAGTCTTGCGCGTCGGACCAAGTCTACCCAGCCCGACCCTTCAGGCTCAGCTTCACGTTCTTCCACGTCACCGCGTCTCCCCTCTTCCTCTTCATCGTCGACACTCGCTCGCACAACACAACAAGAGGCAAATCATGCCGAATGGCAGCGGCGCATGGCAGGCGGCGAGATCCTCCCTCGGCGCCGATCGCTTGCATTGGACGAAGCAGCGGCCGCCGAAGCCCGCCGAGCAGCTGGCATAGACGCAGATGAGGACGCCACGCCCGCTATAGAGGAAACAGATTCGACGGCGATCGAAGTGGATTCAGATGGGGAGAGCAAGAAAGCCGCCAAAGCAATTGGGAGCAAGTTGGCGGCCAAGTACGCTGCGAAGGGAGCTGGCGCCAATGGTAAGGGCAAGGGCAAGCCAAGCAGAAAACATAAGGAAGAGGAGATTGGACCGAGCGGCTTGACATATACGCCTCTCGAGAAGCAGTTCATGGAGATCAAGGCTAAGAATCCGGATGTGCTATTGATGATGGAAGGTAGGTCCAGCCTGTACTTCAAAGCATCTCACGACAAGCCCTTGCTGATGGAAATAGTCGGCTACAAGTTCAAGTAAGCGCGGTGTGTCGTGTAGACAGTCCACACAGCTGATTGAGAACAGATTCCATGGCGACGACGCAAAGGTCAGTCCCTCAGTTGACCCATCGAATAAGCTGACACTTGCCTGCTAGGCTGCATCGAGAGAATTGGGCATCGTCGCGTAAGCTACCATGCTGTCGTGACTCTGCTCGAGCTCACGAGATTTTAGCTTTCCCAGCCGAAATTTCTATACAGCATCCATACCTACGCACCGGCTGCATATTCACGTGAAAAAGTCTGCTGATCTTTGCGTCTCGTGATTCGTCGCTGACCTCACAGACTCATCTCACTCGGCTACAAGGTTGGTGTCATCTCCCAGACGGAGACTGCGGCACTCAAAAAGATCGGCGAGAACCGCAACGCCCCATTCACGAGAGAGTTGACCCATCTCTTCACTGCTGCCACGTCAGTCTTCTCATCTCTCACGTATCCTGTTGACAGCCATAGCTACGTTGAAGATCCATCGCTTCCTTCTTCCAGCACGGTCACGGACGAGCCCGTCCTGCCGGGATCCGCTCCGCCCCCCACAAACGCATTGGTGGCGCTCGTGGAGCTAGGTATGGGCGGCATGGCGGTCGACGAACGGGCACGGATCGGACTAGTCAGTGTCGTGCCCGGAACGGGCGATGTAGTGTGGGATGAATTTGACGGTGAGTCGCCCCCTTCGAATCTCTACTAGGTTGACATCGGTAGATTCCCAAGTCCGGACAGAGCTGGAAACTCGTCTCACACACCTCCAGCCGGTCGAGCTTCTCCTTCCCGCCACAGGTCTGAGTAAGGCTACGGAGAAAGTACTGGCTCATTTTGCGGGACATACAAAGTTGGTTGAGAGAGATTCTGTCGTGTCACCGCTGATGATGCAGGACCTCCACGAGTGCCAGTGTGCGAATCGAACGTATACCCAATATCGACTCATACGACGCCAGCTTTGACTACCTAACAAGATTCTATCAGTCGAAGCCGAAGCCCTCGAGACCTGGTCTACTAGAGAAGGATTCCAACCAAATCGACGAGGTGAACACCACAGGGATAGACGACGAGGCAGGAGGAACAGGAAGAGAGGACATGGATGAAGTCAAGAATGGTCCAACGGATCCGGAAGAGGACGAACCGCAAGACTCGATGGGGCTGGCTGCCGGTTTACCGTGTCAGTCCCTCATCATCAGCAGATATCGGCGCTCATGTCAGTAGCGGAAGAAGCGATCTTGGCGCTGGTCGATTTCCCAACGCAGATTGTCATCGCTCTGGCAGTCACCGTCAAATACATGAAGAGTGCGGACCTCAACTCACTTGAGTGCAGCTTATGAAGATAGCGTTTGGGTTGGAAAATGCGTTTAGGCATCGGTCGTCCTTTTCGCGGGTAACTGTTTGCTCGGTATGAGTATGATTTTTATGCTGACGGCTTAGTTTGTCAATCGAGCACATATGCTGCTTTCAAGCAACACCTTGGTCAACTTGTATGTGTCTCTGGACAGGACGATCGAGTCTTATGGTACCACAGGGAGATATACCGCAATCAGACGGATGGAGGCATGCATGGAAGCTTGCTTTGGCGTGAGTCGTACCACTCGAACGGAAGAATGTTGCTCATCCCATTAGTGCTTGATCAGTAAGCTTCGACCTCGACTCTGGTTTCCCTCTCTAAAGATCTCAGTACGAAGACCAGCATGGGGCGGCGATTGATGCGGGAGTGGATAGGGCGTCCTCTGCTGGACGTAGCGTGAGTCATATAGCGTCCCACGCCACTGACACCCAGCTCTCTGCAAGCGCGAGTTGACGCTATCGAGGAAATTATGGACAGCAATACCTACCATATGGAAAAGCTTCGGTCGTTGCTGGTGAACATGCCAGACCTCGTCCGCGGTCTCACCCGGATCCAGTATGGCAAGGTACGCCGACTGCTAGCTTGGAGAGTTTCGTAAGAGAACTGGATCCTCTGACTGGTGATAGGCCCAGCCCACCGAGGTCGCGACGATCCTCGTGGGCCTGAATAGAATTGCCTCGGAGTTCAAGCCGACCGAGCAAAACGTATTTCGGTCGCCACTCCTGAACGTCATACTACATGTACTCCCGAGTATCCGCGATGTCGCGAGGGGTTTCTTGGACGCTATCAGCGTGAAAGATGCCAGGGAGAACAACGAATCCAGTTTATGGACCGATCCCGACAAATACCCTGCCATCCAGGATGCCAAGGATGTACGTGGTGGACGGACAGCAGCAAGCTGATATTCCTAGTGCATCAATATCTGTGAAAGCGAACTTGATCAGCATCTGAAAGAGATCCGGTCAGAACTCAGAAGACCAAGTTTGAACTATGTTACTGTTTCGGGCATTGAAGTGAGTTGGCTTGGTATGAGGCAGTCATATCACCAGCTGACGCGTGCAGTATCTTGTGGAAGTGCCGGTCCGGGATACCAAGTCTGTGCCACCGAAATGGGCCAAAATCAGCGCGTACGTATCAGCCTGCACAGTGTGCAACTTTGCTGAGGCACGTGTCAGGACCAAGAGCGTGAACCGATATCATACACCCGAAATATTGAGGATGTGAGTGGGTCGGGCTGGCGGAGCTCAAGTTGATATGCGGTGTAGTACGAAAGAGAGGGAACAGCACAAGGAGACACTTGCAGGAGTTGCTCGACAGGCTTTTCTCTCTTTTCAAGCGGATATCTCGGAATGTCACTCGCTCGTGGTTGTTGCCCGACAGATCGCGGTTATCGACTGCCTGATATCTCTTGCTCAGGTGGCCGCAGCTAGCGGATACTGTAAACCCGAGTTTGTCGCAGAACCATGTCTGCACATCACGGCTGGTCGACATCCCATGGTATGTCTCGTGTCCGTGCTTCGCGCCTCATGCCTCACGCCTCATGCCTCATGCCTCATGCCTGAATAGAAGCTGAACCTCAGACCACAGGTTGAAATGCTGCGAGACGAGGCATATGTGCCATTTGATATCCATTTCTCAGATATCGATGGAAGAGGCAAAGTCATTACTGGGCCCAATATGGCCGGCAAGAGCTCTTGCGTCAGAGCGACTGTATGTGACTCGCTTGGATACAATCCTGTGGGCTGACGAGATACAGGCCTTGATCGTGTGTATGGCGCAGATCGGTTCATTCGTGCCTGCCTCGGCTGCGAAGCTCGGTATACACGATGCTGTGCAGACGTGAGTCCTCTCTATTCTTGGGACCCAGGTATACATGCTATCGATACACTTCATCCAACACGCCCTAATACCTGATACATTTAATCCCAGATGCACTTGATCCCGACTTTCATAAGGCACATGCTGACCTTGAGTAGTCGGATGGGTGGTAAGTTAAGCGTGAACACCCACCTCCATTTCGGGCTGATGTGAGAAGCGTCCGACGAAATCAGCAAGGGCAAATCGACTTTTATGGTGGAGTTGTCCGAGACGAGTGATATCTTGCGGACCATCACTCCGAGAACTCTGGTCATACTGGATGAGTGAGTAGTCTCTACTGGGCCGAACACGGTGTCTGACGTTCACAGGCTAGGTCGCGGGACCAGGTATGCGGTTTCCAGTGGATCACGTCAGGCAGTGTTGATGTGGTGTGCAGTACGTACGACGGGGTCGCAATCGCCTATGCCACGCTATCGCACCTTGCTGGAATGCAGTGCAACACCCTCTTCGTGACGCACTACCCCATGGTAGCCGAGGAGCTTGCGAGAGAAGTGATTCTCATTAGCATCGGATGGCAAGAAGAGCTTATGATTTCGTAGTATCCGAAGCAGATTAGTAACTGGCACATGAGCTTTGAGGAGATCAAGTTGCCTGGTTAGCTGTCATCCTATCCGCGCGTGTGTCCCTCTCGCATGCTGACTGGGACTAGACGGTAGTGCCGAGATTACGTTTCTATATCGGCTCACCCGGGGTCTTGCTGAAGCTTCATTCGGAGTCTGGTGTGCGAGGCGAGTCGAGATCCATCATTTTCTTATCACGTTCCGTTAAAGGCATCTCTGATGATCCTTGACAGACTTGCTGGTCTGCCGAGGAGCGTTCTTCAGACCGCTCAGCTCCGTGGCGACTCGCTAAAGCGCGAGACCCAACAGCGTCTTCTGTCCGCACTAGCTCGACGATCCCAGCGACTGCTCGCCGATCTGCGTGCTGGGGAAAACACGAATGTGTACGATACGCTGAAAAACGCGTCGACGCTGTACAAGGCTCTGCATTCTTCTCTTGCAGTCTAACGACACGGCTTCCGCTTGGAGTGTAATCATGTGTATACCCTGCATTGCTTATGTCTACATGTTGCTTCCCTGTCCGGACACTCACAAAACTGCTATGCATATGAACCCCCCCTATAGAATGGGTCTTGGAAAGCTATAGCCGACGGAAGCAGATTGTTGTTTGGGGTTTCCCGCGCGTCGGGTGAGCTGACCATCATCTGGCCCGTGGGTGGATCTTTTGCACGAGTGCATCTCTCTGTCTCTGTCCGTCCAACGACGACGAAGCACTGTTGCATCTATCAAGCTGCTGGCGACTCGGACGACCCTCTGAGCAGTCCTACAGCGCTCTTTTCTGCGCCGCAATTCAGACCCTGCTCGGCTCTCCCTTGTGGCCCTCGCTGCAGTCTCCCCTAGAAGCAATACTCACACATCCCCGTCCCTTCCACTCGACTCTACAGTCGTCTCCTGCCCACACCACATTAGACTTGCAGAATACACGGTTGTACAATGAGCCCCACACCCCAGATCATCAGCTACCTCCGCTCGCTCGAAGCTGTCCGGGATAGATCTCAGATGGTCTTCGAGCTGGCTCAGCAGGGCAAGCTGGACCACTGGGTCTGGAACGAGGACAAACTGGCGGACGTCGTGGATTACTGCGCCAAGATCATCGAGGTGTGTTCTATCTCCGGTATCACCTACCAAATCCCGAACAAGATGCTACGCCCATCTTTCCCCCTCCTCCCAGCTCCAAGCTACCCAGCTTGTGTCCAAAGGGGCTAACTGACAATTCTAAGCGGGATTTCGGAACAGACTACGGCAAGGTGAGTTGCAGCTTCACGACTCGCAAAATGGCATCATGCTGACATGCTGTAGATCCCTCGTACGTCCCGAGCTCCGCTCCCAATGTGCAATACATGTCAGTCTGGCTGACTGACCAAGCCCACTGCCGGCGGAACCACTTCACGACCCCCTCCCCAAGCCCTATCAACCGCATTGCGGCCCTGCTCTCCCTTCCCTCGTTCCCTACCGAGCCCATCGACCGCGCTGCAACCCTCGTCGACCTGTACCTCGTTTCTGTCCTGCTTGATGCTGGGGCTGGCCCGACTTGGGCTTACACCGAGACAAACGAGGCGGGCGAGGTGACGTGGAACGGCGGACGTAGTGAGGGGCTAGCCGTAGCTAGCTGGCACATGTTTATCGGTGGTGTATTCTCAAGCGACAAAACCAAGCCTCTCCAAGTCGATGGTGAGTCGACACCTACCGCCACCACGTTTCTCTTCCCGCCCAAGAGGTCCTACGTAGTGAACTGATGTGAAAGCAGCAAACGGTCTGAAGGCGCTCAATCCAGCTGTCCTGGCGAAGCACCTGCAGGTGACGGATGACAACCCGATGGCAGGCCTCGAGGGCCGATGCAACCTCCTCATCCAGCTCGGGTCAGCTCTCGAAGCCCGTCCAGACATCTGCGCGAACGGACGACCAGGTGAAATGCTTTGTGAGTATCGCTCTAGATTCGCTCGAGCACCTCATACCAAGCTGCGGAAACTGATAGGCTGGCTAACATCGTCGTAGACTACTTTGCATCCTCGCTGCCCAGATCATCTCCCACCATTCTCCCACTGACAACCCTCTGGTCGACATTGTTCGACCTCTTACTACCCATCTGGCCAGCACGCACAACGCTCACATCGTACCCCACCATGCCGCTTGGAGATGCCTGGCCGTGTCCTTCGCTCGATAAAGCCCTTGCAGCATCCGGCCAGAAGCGGGAAGAAGGAGACGACCTCGTCCCGTTCCATAAACTCACTCAGTGGCTCTGTTACTCGCTGGTAGAGGGCATCGAGAGTGAGGCCGGCTGGAAGGTCGATCGTGGTCGTGGCCAGACGGGTCTCCCAGAGGCAAGCCCCAAGCTCCTAGCCTCTCTACTCTGGATGGGAATGCTGACTAGATCCCAATAGTACCGAAACGGCGGTCTCTTTGTCGATCTGGGTGCACTGACTATCAAGCCGGAATCCCTTCCGGAGGGATCGTACCGCAACGGCTCTGATAAACCTCCAATCATCGAGCCGAGCCATCCGGCTGTCGTCGAGTGGCGAGCGGTGACCGTCATTGCTTTGTGAGCCTAATCATAGCACATCATTCCCTCCCCTTTCCTCCCCTTTCCTCCCCATTCCTCCCCTTTCCTCCCCATTCCTCCTCTTTCCTCCCCTCTTCCCTTTCCGTTCCCAACTCCCTCGAGCTCATCAGACTCCCGTTTGTCGCGGTGCTCGGGCAAGGTGTTGATAAATGCTACAGGGACAAGGTACACGAACGCATCTGCCTGAAACTCGGAGTGGACCAGCAAGAGCTGTCTCTGGCCCAGGTGCTCGAAGCTGCGACGTGGAAAGGAGGCAGGGAGATTGCAAAGGAGAAACGGGCGGGTGGTGGTCGTGAGTTCCCGCCTTTACAGCTATTCGTGCTCTTGTCCTTGTCCACTTTCATCAGCACATTGCTCGCTTCTAGCACCTGGAGTGAGGCTGACAACCTACAGCCCCCGTGGACATTGTGAGCGATGGGACCGTCTTTTGAGATTACTCTCAAGCCTATGGAGGTGACACTGGGCACGGCGCCGGCTTCAGGGGCTTCAGGTATGGAAGCAGGGTGCAGTTGAGCATAGCAAGAATCGTTCCGAATTAGCGACTAGGTGACAGTATGCAAGAGTCGATACATGCTGCCCAATATGTGAGATAGATGCGTTGATAACACTGTCCCTCCGCTCGCCTACGGTACCCAGGTAGTAGTCCTAAACTGCCTTTGGCTTCTTCCTTTTCTCCCCCGACTCTTTCGCCTTGATTCTGACTCTAGCCCCGTCTTCGTCAACGGATTTCCTCTTCTTGAGCTTCTTGTCTGCTCCTCCATCCCCGTTGGCCGTGGCCTCACCCTCGCCGGTCGCCTTGGAGGCGTCCATGTCTACGTCGCCGTCGGCGTCTAAACGACCATTCGCCGGCTCCTTGCCTCTTCCTTTGCCTTTGCCCTTGCCCTTGTCCTTGGCGATTCGGGCCACCTGTTCGCCCTTCGCCACGGACTTTACCTTCTTCTTCCCCTCTGCGCCAGCACTGAGCACGCTCTTCAGCTGCCCCACAAGCCCAATCACGCCGTTCATGTCGGCCGTGCGCCCAGTCTTCATCCGCTGCTCGACCCCGCTCAGGCGCTGTAGGTCCCATGCTTCCCCAACCTTTGCGCCTAGGACCACCTTGGACGTCCGTGCGAGTTGCAGAGCGAAGCGCACGACGTCCTTCAGCCGGTCGGCTTTCCACCTGGTGCCGCCACCTTCGCCTTCCGGGGCAGGTGCCGCCGCCACATCCAGAACCCCATACACGCTGTTTGATGAGGCGCTGACAAAGGCGGAGATCTCGGATAGCGGTACCGACTGGCTCTTGGCGATCAGGTTCAGTTGGGCTGCAAAGGCAGAGAGCATGGCAAACGCCTGCGTCTGACGGTATGCGTTGATACCTGCTCCCTTGCCCTCGGTCGCCGTGTACCGCAGAAGATCGTCCCGCAGCGGCCAGGCGCGCACCGGGTACCGCTTGATCAGGTCCAGGATAAACGCGGGCTGCGCCGACGAGTGCTTGCGCGTCATAAACTCGTCAAGCGTCTGGCGGTAGGTTTCGACAGCGGCCGTTGCCCCGCTGTCCTTGCTGGCATTCGTGTCGAGAGCGCGGACGAGGAACAAGCTCGCGCCAGAGCACAAGGTGGAGAACTCGGCAGACGCTGATCGGCGCGCCAGCTCGTGGATCTCCTGCAGGACGTGTGAAGCATGCGCAGGCTCGACCGAGCCCGGGACGTCCTTGGCCTTGGCGAATCGGGTCCGTACGATCCCCGCTGCTTTGTTTGACAAGTCAGTCTCGGAGATACCTGCAGATCGAATCAGGCGCAGCAGCGGAAGCACCAGGCCGATCGAGATCGGGCTTGTAATGTGTCGACGGGCGATGGTGTCGAAAAAGTCTAGGATGCGATTCTTGAAATGCAATGCCTCGATCTGCATGTCTGTTACACGCCGTCAGCGTACAGGCAATTCACCCGGGGTGGAGTGCCAGGAAAAGTTGGCAGAAGACCCTAGACGTACGCTTCATGTCGGTCTTCTTGCCTCCGGCTCGTTGCATGAACACCTCGGCCAGCTGCGCATCCACCTTCATCATTTGCTCGTCGTCCCACACCTCCTCATCCGACTCGTCGCCCTCATCGTCGTCCTCATCCACAACGCCACCATCAAGCGCCATTCCCGAAACTTGCAAGGCTTCGGCCACTCGTTTTCGAAAGGCAGGATCAACCGGTGCTGACCCGTCGTCATCTGATTCCTCCTCCGACGAGAGCTCGGCATCGTCCTCGTCGCTCTCCTCGACTTCGTCACCATCCTCGACTTCGTCGCCATCCTCGCCATTCACTTCCTCGGACTGCTCGTCATCCTCGTCATCCGTCGCAATCTGCTCAGCCTCGGCAGCCTCGCCGAGCGTTGCCTCAAGTTGCTAGCGGCATCAGCATCTGTCGCTGGATAGTCACAAAGCAAAGCTCACCGCCACAAGGTGCTGGATGCTGGAAGACGTGAACGATCCAGCGATCATGCCGACGACGAGATTTGCCAGACTTCGCAGGTCATTTGAGCCTTTATCAAGCAGCGCAATGAGCACGTCCAAGAGGCCATCGATAGGCTCGGTATCCTCCTCGGTCCGCGTGCCAGTAAGGCCGAAGATGTGTTGCGAAGCGCCGTCGACCTGCTCGAGCCAGTCAAGCGCGTCCTCGGACTCGTCGTATGTCTGCAAGATGATGAATGTAAGGAGGATCTCGACTCCTCGAGCAAGATCTGCTTGATTACCCGTGGTCATCTGTGCGGAATCTCAGCGTCGGTCTTCCAATCGCATCTGCCTTTTCAAGCTCACCTTGCGTACTTGCTTGAGCGTTTCCAAAGCTCCCTTGCGCGTCTCTCGAATCTCTTCATCCGCATCCAGTGCAAGCTCGACGTGCTTCCCATCCTTCTCCAGTGCAAGCATCGTGTCCAGACTTCTTTGGAGCCATAACTTGCCAGCAGCATCGCAACCCTGCTGTCGCACTGCAGTAGCCGATAAGGTCGTCAGTGCCACTGAGGCGGAGAAGAAGCGCGATCGACTGATGGCCGCGGACACTTCCGAGAGGGGAGGTCGGGGGGCAGTGTGCAGCTGGACCACATCAGCACAGAGGACGCCCGGCTCAGCATCCAAGCTCCAAGCTCACCGCTGCTATGGCGTGCTTTTTATCCGCCTTACGAATGACGAAAAAGCCATTGACGAGCAGGAAATCGAGCAGAGAAGCCACCCAGGAATCGTCTTTCGGCACTGATCCATTCCGGCACAGAGCAAGCAGTTGATCAAGCGCCCATGATCGGCGTTCTTCTAGACCAGACAAATCGAATCTGCGAGGCAGAGTCAGGCATGTAGGGGAAACACATTTTCCACTCACCCGCTCTTCTCGTCATTGGCCAGTACCAAGCCCTCGAGATACGCGACATACTCGCTCGCACTCTCGACGTCCATGGCACCCATGATGCTCTCGACCGTCTTGGTCTTTGTGATCTTGTCAAAATCCGGCCGTCCATGCTTGCCTACCAATGTCGAGAGGAGGGTGAAGCCGACTTTGGGGTTTTGCTTGACCACATCCTGCACCGCCTTGGCGATTCCGAGTGCCGCCTTGTGGAGGTAGCGGTCAGGTGAGGAGAGGTTGTTCATCCAGCATCGCATAAAATTGGGCGTGAAGATCTGAGGCATGAGAGCGGCCGTCACGTGGGGAAGGGCCAGCGAGAAAATGGAAAAGCCCCAGTACTTGCGCTCAGACGAAGAAGAATTGGCAAAGAGAGATTCTGTAAGCAATCAGCAGGGCCAAGGTAAAGTATCGGCTCCACCACGCACCATCAACGACGACTCGGAAGAACTCCCGGAAAGGCGCGAGACCTGGTTGGATAGGTGATGGGGCTGGAGGGAAGTAGGTCGCAATGATGATGTTCCACACAAAGTGAATCTGAGGCTTCCATGAACCGGTAGACGAGATAGCCCCGACATCCTCGTCTTCGCTATCGGTCTCCTGCAATAGCATTAGAGAGAATTGAGCAGAGGGGAGTGAGAGAACTCACCTTGAGGATTTTGGCGAGCGTCACCAGGTTTGCATTCGCTAGTATCGGCGTCTGCTTGAAAGTAGGCGCATACACGCTCTTCCAATCTAAATCCTGAGAGGAATCAGAATGATACGAGAAGATAAGTCGCAGAACACGTACCGGCCGTCGCCGCTCGAGGACCAATGCCAGTCCGACCTTCCCCTGACTCCAAGTCTGGTCCGCAAAGACCGTAGCAAGCAGCCCGTCGATCGCCTCGTCCCTCCAAGAGACCTGACTCTCTAGTAATCTCTGTGCAGCCCCAACCAACGCCCACCATGCGCTCTCGCGCAGCCATGCTTTGTATTCACCGAGCTTGAGCAGATGATCGACGATGCTTTCAAAGTCCTCAGAGCGGGATGAGGGGGCGAACAGTGCGCCAGACTGTATGATAGCTGTGAGGCCAAACAAACGAGCGAAAAGCATATCTCGCTCGTCAGAGCCTTTCATCGATCTCGAGTATTGGGAATTCCGGATGAGCAGCGAAAGCACCTGGGAGGCTGCAATGCTTGGTATCCGGGATAAGAGCTGGCCCCCGTCAGCCCTGCATCTACGCAGCCACATAAACCACATGAATAACTCACCTCGGTAAGCGCCACTGCGAAACCTAGCCGACTTGACTCCCTGGAGCTTCCTAGACCTCTGACGAGACGCAGCACAGAGTACACCACGTCCTCGGCATTAGCATCACTGAAAGCCTTGTGGAGCTTCCGTGCTTCTTCGTCGCCCCTCTGAGCCCGCCCATCATCGCTCTCATCAACCTCTTCTCCTGACTCATCGTCTTCCTCCTCCTCCTCTTCGTCGTCCGCTTCCTCTTCACCTGAAGGGGCACCTCCCTTTGGATTTGCCGCTACATAGTTTTGCTGGAACCCCTCCAGTGATGAAATGAGATCTGCCGATGCCGATATACGGGTATCTTTTGATGATGAGGCCAGGTGCCAGAAGAGCGGGAGGACGTTGGACGTCATTTCCAGCCGTTCTTTGTTGCCCTGTGGATGCTTTGTCGGGATGATGGAGAGGGAAGAACGACTGACAAGCAAAGAACGGTAAGAGTTGGAGGAACTTTTTCAGAACTCGTGCTGAGGGGGCCCCGCGTAAACTCGTGTCATCCACGTGGAGTCACGTCGTGGTTCTTTGACGCGTTATGTTTCTGTTGAATGGCTGGGAATGGTTTTATCTCTAGTGTCCATTCCCAGGTCGTTGTGATCATATTTCTTATCCATCGATACGAGAGCAGGCTTGTATTCTGGTATCTAAACTCTACTTGCAGCTCGTGCAAGTGGAACGGCCGTCCATTGCCCTGCCCGAGAGGAGCCGAGCGCGTCGACATGTGCTTCCTTTCGATATTGAGAGCCACCGTTTCTATCGACGCTAATATCCCATTGGATCTCGAGTCTGTAACATGATCAGCGCGAAGATGCACCAGAGCAAATTGCATCAAACCACAGACACTTGGGGTTTCATGCGCGCGGCAAACGGGAACGGACGCCCCTCGAGGAAGCCAGGGAGGAAGGTTCGTGCAAGGTCTCGCCACGGGGTGACAGGTTGACCAGTCAGTGTGAGACGGCTCGTTTAAATCCCGAACTGTAGTCTGATAACCTTCTGATTGCACAGTCATAGTGTGTTGAATATGCGAATGCATGTTCGCTGACCGAGACGGGAAGCAGACTGAGACATTTGCCGCAGCAGGTTCGCACGGAGCGCCGAGTCACACGACGTGGCTCACACCCAGCGCTTCCTGCGGTTCTTTGCTTCTCTCTCTCTCTGACCACTCGATGTCTTGCTGATGGTGTTTTATTGCTTCCGACTGCGCCCTTTCTCTCTCTCTCTCTCTCGCTGCCGCTCTCTCTCCCCTTGGATCTCTATCCTCCTCTGCGCTTGTGTTTCCAGTGACTAACCCCTCCTCCCGAGTGGGCTGAAACGCTCCAGAGGGGTATACGATCGGGTCCTGGGACCTCAATAAATCACAACATGATGAGATGGGGAAAAGCAAACGCCGAAGGTGAATGCGCAAGCCTCCGAGTACACCGACTGGTGGTTTGGACAGACAGAAGGGTGGGGGGGAGGGGGAGGGGGAGGAGGAGGAGGAGGAGGAGGAGGCAAGTGATGCGAGGCAGCTCACTTATGGCGGCAGTGGACTCATTGCAAAGGGGCGTCCTCATGCATCATAGTGTGTGAGTCAACCGCACGCACCAAAGCTGATACTCGAGGGGGCCTTAGTGGCTAGATATATTAGAGTCCACTCACTGTCTGCTCGTGCGATGCATCTTCTTCTCTCATCTGCGGCTGTATTGCAAAGACAAACTCGGATTGCCGACTCTCTGGAATCTCGCTTGAGACGGTCCTGACGAGTTGTCCTCTGCCGCCGCCGCCTTGTGGTCCGCCTGCCAATTCAACCAGCTTCTTGAGATATCCTTCCCCCCAACGCCTCGCCCGCAGAAATGTTTACCAGGTTGCTTCGGAAAGACCACAGCCGCAGCGAATCGACGAGCTGTTTAGCCCCCAGCGTTACCGAGGCGCAACGGTAAGGTCTGAGCTATTCCGGTGACTTCCCATACTGATCGTCCGTTTCGCAGGCTTGACATGATGCACGCTATCCATACTAGCGTCTTGGGACTACACCATTCCGAGATGATCGCCAAACACCTTGCATGTGTTCATGCCGAGGGAAGAAGAAGCAAGGTTCTTGACGTTGGGACTGTGAGTAGTTGATTCCTAGACATACGCTGTCGGATTTGCCAATCATTCCTGTTGGACGTTTCCCTCGTTGGCATCTTCAAGCCGGAGATGCAAGAGCCAAACATACCACGAGGCGGACAAGCTTATGTAAAATTCTTCTTTGCTGATCCCCTCTCTCTTCTCACAGGGTACAGGTAAGCCTTGACGAGCGGCCCAATGGGTCGAGCTCATAAGAGACTCTTGTTTTCTCGTGGTGCCACGTTTGCCAATTGCACCCATAGGCACCTGGTCTGTCTCATTGGCCAACGCCCAACCGTTCTCCGATGTGGTAGCTGTAGAGTGAGTGCCGTTGCTGTCTCGATGCATTACCCCGTCGCCGACCGTGTAGTAACGACTGGTCATGCTTTCGCAACGGAGTATCGACCCATGGTAATGTTGACTTTTCCACTGTCAGTGAGTAAAGCGATTTGGCCCTTCTGTAATCACTGATTTTTGCAGATGTCTCTGAGCCACTTCCTTTCTGCACGAATCAATTCGGTACGTAGAATTGACTCGTGCATGCGGGAACCCTCGACCGCTCTGAACGATCTCATCTCGAGTCGACATCACCATGGCTGATTCAACCAGACTTGATCCACGTCAAGTGTCTTCTCCTCGATGTGCCTCGATATTCTCAACTTCTGGAGAGACTTGCTGTCATTCTCCGACCGGGAGGAATGCTAGTTTGCGTAGAATGCGAACCCACCTATGTGAGCTGGGCTGTCGCCGATTTCCCGATCGTAACAATTCTCAATCTACACCCTTGCAGCTCTCTGCAACGGGCCAAGTGGGCCACTCCCTTCGACAATGGACAGCGTGTGTGCGGGAAGCCTATGCCGCTGCATATAGTAAGACTGTATCCCTCTTCTCGGGTCGTGCTCATGATTCTGAAGTAGATATCACGACCCCGGCCCGCCTCGTCCCGACGATTGCAGGTAGCGGCGTTTTGTCAGCCTGTCATACCTACTGGTGTCGATTATGCTGATAGTTCAGTGCCTCGCAGGTATATTGCACCGAGATAGGTGTTCCTACCACAGACTACATGCGAGGTAGTGAGTCGCATGACTCCGTCCGACTCGCGGTGCTCATGACCAGTGTTTCCGTTTCTTGACTCCCGTCTGCCTCACACCACAGCCCCGTTCTGACCAGCTATAGACTCAAGGACCATTGAGTCCGCGGGCCGCATGCACCAGCAGGTGATAGCTGCGAACATGAGAAAAATCATGCCAAGGTTGCTGGAACATGGGTACGGTCTAGTAGATGTCGAAAGGATGATGGCGGAATGCCTGGCGGAGGTGAGATATGTCTGTTGTCCTGGTCATGCCAAGCGTATGGGCTCAATGTAATAGCTCTGTGGTCCGGGGTCGAAGCATTACCAGCGCCTGTTTTCCGTCTACGCAAAGAAGGTAAAGTGGTAGAGGTTTCTGGCAAGTTCGTGATCCATGCGAAGACTGGAGCTGAAAAGTGCAGGACATTACCCGGCGGGCCCCCTGTGGTTTCTGACGAATTCTCGAAGCGTACGACTTGATCCGCTCAACCCAGGAGCCGAGGTGCACATCACGACTTGGCCACCTCCCGATCGAACGTCCAAGCATCGCATTCAGCTTTATGTCTCCAGGCGAGCACTTACCTTAGAGCATAGACGTGCATGCGGGTGTGGCGCATCGCAATGCAGGTTTTCATTAGCAGCAGTGCAATTGGTTTACGCAGGCAGGGTGTTTGGTCAGACTCTCTCTCGTGGGAACCTCACCGCGTGGACGATTCTGTGGAAGTGGGATATACAATAAAGAGCCTGCATGATGCTACAGATACGACACACCACGATGGACCAGGCGCTATCGGATCTGCTTTCCGAGAAGCCCCTCTTTCGCTGCTTCTGGACTGGTGTATATCACGGCATGGCCGGGGTAGGAAGCCCGCGACGACGGGACGTCGACCACCAGGGTAAGAAGGGTGAACTGGCCGGCTGCGTTCTGCGACCTGTTAGCACGCCCATATCCTATCCAGGTGTCCAGAATCTGGCCCGGCGTTTCCCTCGCCCAAGAGATAGAAAGTAGATTGCAGGTGGAAAGTGCTCCACAGGGGATAATCCGTACAACTCACCTTGACATATTCGGCCCGAGCCTCGCCGACCTTGTACGTACCTGGTGGCGGGAGACCTTTATGGACCTCTCTCCGTGGTTGACCGGGCGGGGCACGGAGAGTTGTCCACCCACCAAACCACCTGGCTAGAACCCCGTCGTCCTCTTGCTCCCCTTCCTCTGCATGCTTCTGCGTTGCCCGACTCCTTAGACTGCTCACACGTGTCTCCGTGGCCGCATCTCCTTCAACATGTCTGTTGCTTCCCTCGCCGTCGTCGTCGCCACTGCTGCGAACAGCTCCCGTCCAACTGAGGAACTCTCGGCCTAGATTCTCCACGCGAGACCAGTATCCCCAAACCCAGGACAGAGGCTCGGGCTCATCCCTGCCCCGCCCGTGTACGTAGAACGTCATGATCATGTGGTCCCGCCCGGAGACGGGGTGTTTGATATATGTATGTGCGATGGGAGGAGAGCCACGTGTAGGTGCTGATGCATGTGGCGAGTGCGTGAATTTCAGCGGCGGGAGGAGGTGCAGGTTGAGCTAGAGTATGTCAGTCCCACCAGTGACCGACAGACAGGGAAGACGAAGGAAAGGGGAACTCCGGCGCAGATCAGACAGACGACTTACAGCGTCCGAAGCGCGGATAAGATCTACCGCCGAGGAATACAGCACCGACGGCGAGTTGGGCGCGAAGAGTTCGGTGGTCAGTGCAATGGTAAGGATAACGAGTAGCGCGCCTCCGACAATGATGACTGAGAGGTTGCCTGTTTGTTGGGTGGTTCTGACCACTGATGGGTTGTCAGTCCTGCTGTTTTAATGTCCCCATATGCTTTCCCATCGAGCCCAACTTTGTTGGGTCTCCAAGAGGACGGCTTTGAACAGATGCTTAGAAAGAAGGAATGGCCGAGGTCTGGAGACTGGCGACTCACACTTCCCGCCAAGGCCCAACTCGCCCCACGGTCTCCATTTCTTACTTCTTCCCGAGGGTCCGACGCCGAGGGGGAACGGTCCAACCGAGTCACGACCCTTGGTATCACGAAACGCTGAGCTGCTCGATGAAGGGGTGTCGAGATTCGGTAACTCCCGGTGTGTGGCATAACCTCGGAATGGCACAAGAGGAAAAAGGGATTGCTTAGGCAGCCGGGTGAATGGCGCAGCCTGAGATTGGCGTGGAGCTACCTGCAGCAGAATGGTGATGGGAAGTCTTGGTGGCATCTCGATGTGTTGTGACTGGATAGATTTTCCACCCAGATGCCAAAGGCCTTGCTCCCAAACGGCCCGCATGAAGAGGGTGGAGGTGGTTTTGCTTCCGCTTTATGAAGTCGCGAAACCGCGTAGACGACGCTGGTCACGTACCATTTTCCTCCCTCCATCCGCCTCAATCCGTCAGACACCTCTGCGGGACGACGTACAGGATGGCGGCGACAATGTACCAGCGGGACCCTCGTGCGGTGGGTAGTCCTATCGTATCTCGTGGTATATGCCAGATGGCAGAGCTGACATGAACTAGGGCCTCTTCTTGGGAGGATCAAGAGTCAGCGGAGCGGAGATTAGGGATCAGAACGGTCAGTATTGCTTCTGCATTCCTCTGAGAATAATGGATGAGCTGACGACGAGACCCAGTAATGGCATGCCAGACGGTGTCAAACATCCTCAAATCGTCGCTTGGACCTGTCGGGTACGTTTGACTCTTGCCTGGATGGGTAGACTCCCTGGAGTGAATGATGCTGATTATGCAGGCTGGACAAAATGCTGGTGGACAATGTAGGAGATGTGACCATCACCAATGACGGCGCGACGATCCTCTCTCTGCTCGAAGTGACGCACCCAGCCGTTAGTCTACGCTCTACCCTGCAGCATGGCCAAGCCAATTGCAACACAGCCACTGCAATTGACTTGGCCGAGCAACCACAAGAGAAGGCTCGCCTGACAACAAACGCTGATGTGTACAGGCGCGCATCCTCGTCTCGCTCGCTACACAGCAAGACAAGGAGGTGGGAGACGGCACGACCTCGGTCGTCCTTCTTGCTTCAGAGCTGCTCCGTCGGGCAAATGAGCTCGTCCGGAACAAGATCCACCCCACTACAGTCATTGCTGGTTACCGGTGAGTAGACATCCACGCGACACAAGTTTGGCGCTGAGAAAGATGCTTGCAGGCTTGCGTGCAAAGAGGCTTGCCGATTCATGGCGGAGCAGCTGTCGACAAAAGTGGACAAGCTCGGGCGCGACTGTCTCGTCAACGTCGCCAAGACCTCGATGAGCTCAAAGATTCTTGCTGCGTGAGTCGACTCTCGCTCTTTTTATTGCTTTAACATTCTCTCTCTCCTTCCCTCACCTTGCTCTTTCTAGCTCTCCTTTCGTTCCACTCACTTCCGGTCTCATCTCTTTCTCTCCCTCTTGTTTCTTCTGCTTGCCCTCTTTACTTCCCTTTCCCAAATGGACTGCAATAGCTGACACGTGCAGGGACGATGACTTCTTTGCCCCTCTTGCAGTCGACGCTATGCTGGCGGTTAAGACCGTCAACCCGCGAGGCGAGAAAAAGTACCCTGTGAAGGCGGTCAACGTGCTGAAAGCCCATGGGAAGAGCGCAAGGGAGAGCTTCATGGTCAAGGGATATGCACTGAACTGCACGGTTGCGTCTCAGGGTGAGCGGCATCTAGCTCTGTCAATGTAAACTAATTGTCCCGTCAGCCATGAAGACCCGGGTGCAGAATGCCAAAATCGCGTGTCTTGACATGAATCTGGCGAAGCAGCGGATGCATCTCGGTGTTCATATCACCATTGATGACCCTGAGCAGCTCGAGGCTATTCGTGCAAGGTGATTTGCTCCGCATACACCATCGACGAAAGCTGATAGATCAGGGAATCGGAAATCACGCTGGAGAGGGTCCGCAAAATCTTGGCGACCGGCGCTAATGTCATCCTCACCACGAAAGGCATCGATGACTTGTGTCTGAAAGAGTTTGTCGAGGCGGGAGCCATGGCTGTCCGCCGATGCCGGAAAGAAGACCTGCGGCGAATTGCCAGGGCGACGGGCGCTACTCTTGTGTCATCTTTGGCCAACCTAGATGGCGAGGAGACGTTCGAGGCGACCAGTCTGGGATTCGCTGAAGAAGTTGTGCAAGAGCGCATCAGTGACGACGAGCTCATTCTGGTCAAGGGGACAAAGGTGGTCAACTCGTCGAGCATTATCTTGCGAGGAGCCAATGATTATATGTTGGACGAGATGGAGAGAGCTTTACATGACGCACTCAGTATCGTCAAGCGGACGCTTGAGAGTGGAAGTGTGGTGCCGGGGGGCGGTGCGGTTGAGACGGCACTATCGATCTATTTGGAGAACTTTGCGACCACTCTGGTGAGTCTGCCCCCGTGGAAACTATCCCGAGCACGGCTGACCGTGCTTAGGGCTCCCGTGAACAGCTCGCCATCGCCGAGTTTGCCAATGCCCTATTGACCATCCCAAAAACCCTCGCCCTCAACGCTGCAAAAGACTCGACCGACTTGGTGGCAAAGCTTCGCGCCTACCACAATGCAGCTCAGAACGCGTCTCAAGCCGATCCCAAACGCGCCTTGATGTTCTATGGTCTCGATCTGCTCAACGGGGAAGTGATTGACAATCGTTTGGCAGGGGTATTGGAGCCCACGATAAGTAAGATCAAGTCACTCAAGTCGGCACTGGAGGCGGCGACCAGTCTGTTGAGGATAGATGACTCAATCACGGTCGCGCCGGAACAGAAAGAAGAGCGGGATCCTCATGGTCATTAGAGCATGCATCTGTATCATCTGATGCGGGCGGCGACGACCCAGACTTCACATACAGCCTGATTGGTGTGATAGATGTCGAGCTCTGCCTTGGTCAGTCATAGCAACGAGAGAAAAGAAGGAAAGAAGATAATGAAAGAAGAGCGGCCAACACAGAGGTGGCTTTCTCTTCTCTTCTTCGTTTACTTCATCCTCGTTTCTCTCCTATTCTCTCGCGACATTGTGACTACAAGAACACGAAATCCCAAAGGCTCGACATCTTCTGCATATCGCCATGCACCCACAAAGTACGCGGCCAGCGACCCGGCTTGCAGACAATACGTCCACCCTTCCCGCAGAACTAGAGGGTGCCGTGTCTCCCGTGGGCCTTCTTGACACGATTACTGAAGAGCTTGACTGATAAGTTGCAGCCCCAAGAGAGACAGAACACGGTTGTCGATGTGCAGATTCCGTCTCTCCGAACTGAACTGGACATGCCTCCCCTTACGGGTCCTGCACAAGAAGGAAGAGAAGAAGAGGAAGCTAGCGATGGACCCCGAGACTTGCAGCATGGTCCCTCCTTGGTGCGGTTGCTCTCTTCTCCGTCTGGGGTATCCGAGCTCGCCGAGCCCGAAGCTCAGGTTCGAGAAGCGGAATCTACTGAGACTTCCCCAACGGTTGCGTCGAGTGGAGGCTCTCCCCAAGTCGATGACCAAGGGGCAGATCGCGACTATCAGCTGGATCAACTGCAGCCACAACTCCGGCAAGCCCAAGATGGGACAAATCAACCCATACAGCCACTTGCTCTTCGTGACCGGGCTATGTCTCGACATAATGCAGCTGGTCCTCCCGACACAGCATCTACAGTTGCCACCAGTGTCACTCTAGTCTCCACCGGCTCTGTGATCTCCGCCGGCTCGGACATGACGGACACGAGGTCAGAATCGTCCTTCGGTCACAACCCTGACGGATCGGCTGTTCTTCCTAGAGAACGGCCTCCCCTTACGCCCCGATCTCGTTCCGAGCCAATAAATTTGGACGGATGGCTGCTGGGCAACATGGAAATGATTGATCTCAGACCGCGACCTCGCCCAAGACTCTTCGATGTTGAAAGGGGCGAATCCGATGGGGAGGCCGAAAGCAATGTTGAGAGTAATGGCAGCAGATTTGATCCGGAGCAAACGCCGACGGCCACGGGCGTCCCCACCCTTAGTAACGGACTGAGGGTGATCGACCTTTCGACACTTCGCATTCCACTTTACCGTCGTCCCGAGGGGTCTGATGCCAGTAACAGGCATGCGATGTATATCAGTCCTTTGACGCCGCCCAGGCCGAGTATGTTTAGGAGCTTTCTTTCCCTGCCTGGCGGAAGCGGTGCCGATCTTTTCCATGTCGGCGAGACTGGACGTGTAACCCGAGCAGGCCAGGAGCAAATCACGCATGCACCAGAACTTTCAGCAATCCCTACACGCGCGGGGCGATCCGTAGAAAGTATCACCACAGGAATTCCTGCGGGGCAGTCTCGTGCGGCTAGCCCTATACAGAATTCTAGCCCAAATGTTCCTCGGGGCCCTCGGCATACACCTGCCACAGTAGCAGCAGGAACTTCGCGCCACACATCTCCAGCTGAAAGCACACACTTGACCGTTCCCTCAGGGCCGTCACGTGCGACTGATCCCGCCACCAGCATTGCGCGTCCCACCGCTTCGCCAGCGCCGATGGCTCCTGTCCTGGAGGAGGAGGCCGTTCAGCAAGAAGAGGAGGACGACAACTCGCCGGAGGCTGTAGCGCGAGCCTCCACAGAAGCTCAGTACTCGAGGAGGATAAAGGTTTCACCTTCCCAGCTCTCCAAGCGCGCCCAGCACGCCCCGTGCTGCACGACTATCTAGTCCAGCTCCTATGTCGGATACGAGGAATAGCTTTTGCAGGTGTTGTCCTGTTCGTCTGGAACTCGTAGCTACGGCGGCTGAATCTCGTAAAGTGAGGGAAGCCCCACGGCTGACATGACGCAGGTACTGGTCTGCATGATAGAGCCGCTTCGTGTCACAGTTTGCATGTATTTGAGAGTGCTTGTCTTGATCGGATGCTCTACTCCTGGATCCTCTCTTCAGCGCCCAGCATTGCGTACGGAACGACCGCGATATGCCGGCGCATTCTGGGGGGGTCAGGATGATCCCCAGCGATAATCGATGAGTGGCAAATGAGAAGCTCCTGCGGCAACGCGTCCCGTCGACGCACGGACAAACATGCGCTTGTTTACATCCCTTCCCTCAGGCGCGCAACCTGCAGGCGAAAGGATTGTTTCCGATGTCACGTCCACAGCAAAGATAACAAAGCAATGTACAGCGAGATGCATCGCGTCACTACCTAATGCCGCCCACACGGCCTAATTCACAGACCGAGCAGAATCACACATACAAGCTACGACGACACGGTTCCCCTGATTTCCCGCTGTAGTGCCGCCGGGTCGAAGAAAGTAGAGTTGGTCAAAAACGAAGTGGTGACCAGATTGCCCAAAGGCATTCTGGTGGGAACAAGGGCGGAGCGGCGATCTCGCGCACCCGATTAGAGCGAAACGAAGAGTGAAAATTGGAATGGTGGTACACGAAAGAGGCGAGCGAAGGGAACATGCGGCCCAAAACAGGTACTGGCGATCAGGCCTTGGTCTTCTTGGGAGCAGCGGCCTTCTTGGGTGCAGCCTTCTTGGGCGCAGCCTTAGCTTTGACTATGAAAAGCGATCAGCCCTGTGGCTAAAGTTCACGAAGGATACACAACGAACCAGCAGGAGCTTTCTTGGGTGCAGAAGTCTTCTTCGCAGCCGGCTTCTTGGAGGCGGGAGCCTTCTTGGCGGCGGGTTTCGCGGCAGTCTTCTTTGCGGCAGGGGCAGCCTTCTTCACAGCTGGCTTTGCGACAGTCTTGGGCTTGGCTGCGGTGGTCTTCTTGACCGCAGGCTTGGGCGGTGCGTTCTCCTTGCCGGGAGCAGAGGCCTTCTGCGTGGCTGTCAGTTGAGGAGCCCCAGCCAGGGCTGGCCTACTCGCCTTGGAGGACGGAAGCTTGACGCGACCACTGGTGCCCTTGGGCAAGGTCAGGTCACCCTTCTCCGATCCACGCCTGATGGCATTGGCGAGGTTAGTGGAGTTTGACGCGGACGACATGTCGATCTTGTAGTGGTTGGCGAGGTATCTACGCCGTGCATCAGAGCATCCACGAGCTTGAGAAGAAGACACCTACTTCTTCAGCTGTGGGCGCGAGATACCGTTGCGAGCCTCCTCGGGGTGGGCCTTGATGGCTTCCTGCCATGGCGTTAGCACGAAGTGTTTGAGTGAGGCGACCGGTATACCGAAAGAGGTAATTCTAGAACGAAGGTGTTTACCGCTCCCGCACCAGGCAGTTCAAAGACTTCACATGCATGGGATGGAAGTGAGGGAGGAATGAACGGGTGGGTAGACTTGGGGTCATAAGAAACAAAACGGGGATGCGAAATGGCGGTTTGGAAACGAGGGACAGAGAGGGAACGAAGGCGACGCGAGCGCGGAAAGGTGGCTTGTTTGCGTCTTTTTCAAAAATACGCCCAGGGCGCTGGAAGACAGGCGACAGGATCCGCGACGTGCCCACAAACAGAAAGTGGGCTCCTGAAAACACTCGAAACGACGTGAAGCAATGGAAAGGCCAGGTAAGAACTGGTTGGCCACCGAAATGATATGGACCAGCATCCCGCCCTTGTGCGCTGCCGTTGCGTGACGTCAACGACGACGACGGATACGGCGCGTATGCGAAACGCCGCCAGCTGTTAGAGATCCTCGGTGCTCACGAGCACATCGTAGGGTAGTGAAAACGGAGAGGTCAAGCGTACACAGAACGAAAAACAAAATCAAGCCGGAACACATTCTTCGACCCCCACGTCGTTCTCACTCACCTGGATCATGGCCAGGAAGGTAGGGTGACTCCCAGTAGCGGACTTCTTCTGGGGAGCAGCCTTCTTAGTAGTAGGAGCCATATTGTCTGGTTTGGGAACGGGTATGGGTGAAAAGCGAGTTGACTGTTTTGTTAATCGGGTCGAGAGAAATATCGAGAAGGCGGTGAGGTGCAAGACAGCGAGTAACAACCATTGTCAGCTTTTGCTGCAGCAGTCGTACGAACGCGAGAGCAAGAGGAGGTGGAGAGGACCTGGGATGATTGTGAACAGTGTAAAGGGTCACACTCACGTCTGTCGAGGTGATTGATAGTGGATCGTAAAATTGATGTGGTGAGGGGGAAGAAGAGGGGATACGGCGCCGAGAGGGGCTTTCTTTTGAGTCGCGCGCGGAATCGTCAACCCCCCGTGATCCCCAAATTAAGATCACGTGACTAGAGTCAATCGCCTTTGACCCTCTCTGTCACGGTAATTTTCATATGCATGCATGCATATTATCAGCTCAGAGCATGCTGAGCAGGCTAATGTACCCTCATACACACTCTTGAGCTCTCAAATGGTGAAGCTGAGCAGTGACGGCTCCCGAAAGCAAACTTGTTTATTTCGACAGCGGAATTGAGAAAACGCCGAGAGATGGTTGCGTTCTAAGTGTCGCAGACTTTGTTGCCCGGCCCGTTTCTGCCTATCGAAGTCAAATATAGGGCAGTCAAACGCACTCTTGGATAGTCAGATGTGGCTCAGGCTATCTGGCATTCCATGCTTCGTGCTGAAATCCAAAACTAATGATCAGATGCTGTATAAAGCGAGAGACAGCACGGTCTCTTAGCGTGCTCCAGCGGCGCTGTCCATTCTTTGCTTCTACCTGACATGTTACTTCTTTACAACCCTTCCAGACACCGCGACTGGTTCCATGGAACTGTTGGGATATTCCACCCTGTCATTGCAGCTTCGTTGTAGAAATCTTGTACTTTTAAGTCTCATACTAAAGGCACTCGTAAACATCAACTCAGAAAGTGCCACTACTCCCTCCGCAATGTTCATGGCGACTTGCATTTAGCTGGAGGCTCGCTCCAACAGCGAGATCTGTATTTGAAAGGCCGCACCATCGTCTATGACAAGCTTTGAAGGCCACAAGTCTCTTTCATGGCTAGCAATGGAGAGGTCCACCTCGACCCAAGTGTCCCCCTTAGAATGGGTCGTCCGCCATACATATATCCTGTCTTTCAAGAGGCAATTTTGGGTGCCAGCGTTCAAAATTCGGCAGAAACGTAGCAATACATCTCCTGTACCCCTGGGCACTAGCATGAACACCTGCCATACCAATGACCATCCACCAAAACCGTTCGAGCACATTGATACCCTCCAATTCTCGTTGGCGGTGGCGAATGCGAACGCGTCCAACCTCCACCCGGGGTCCCACGGAAACCACCGAGATGTAAACAATTTGCCACTCGACGATCAGGCACAGTGTAGACGTCACGACTTTTCGGCATTTGTTTATACCGGTTTGTGTGGCACTATATGTTGAGAATAGTTTGTCGGCCGCAGGCTTATCAAATTGGATGGATGCCATGCAGAAAAATGCCACGTCTGTTTGTGCTCCCGGTGGAGGTTTGCCTTTGAATTTTGATGCGATGGTTTTGTACTCGGTGTGTGACCATAACCTCGAGATGGGCAAAAAGTCAAAGCAGTCAGCCCCAGCGGGTGAACTCGCCCAGCACAATAAGCGAAGAAATTCCAGTGACAAAAAAAATGGCCAGGCTGCAAGCTCAGCATCTGGGGTCTCGTTGTTCGGCGAGGTCAAGGAGTCTGAGCTTGACGGCCTTTTCAGTAAAGGGGTGAGCATGGCGGACAGATTCCCTCACAGCTTAGCTCATGATCTGTCTAGGCTACATATACCAGACCAATCCAGCTTAAAGTGGCCTTGACATCGGCACAACCAATTGCCAGCTCCTCTAAAGTCTCAAGTCATGTCCACGTCGACGCTACAAAAAAACGGAAAGCTCAGCGGGAAGACCCTGACCAGGACGAGGAGAGTGAGCGGCTTGCAGCACCTTCCTCTTCAATAGAAGCGCCTCGCCCAGTTACTGCGACTTCCAATGAGGAGCATCATGGAGCGGAAGAGGAAGAAGGTGACGACGAGGACGAGGACTTTGATGGTAAAGATAGCGGATTGGTGCACGAGAGCCTTACTACCCCGAAGAAACGCAAAGAGAAGGCGTCTTCCAAGCCTTACGTTCCAGCGGACGAGAGCCCATCCGACAGAGACCGGAGGACCATCTTCGTTGGCAATCTTCCAATAGAATGCGCAAAGACCAAGGTGTGTGCCCTTGTTGTTCACCTGCGAGTCCCGTTCACTGAAGTCAATTTTTCCCGCCAGTCCTCATTGCATCAGCTTCGCGCGCATATCCTCACATTTGCACCTTCGGCAAAAGTGGAGTCAATCCGCTTCCGCAGTATACCATTCGCAACGCCCACTTCTGGTATGCCAAGCGAGAACGGAGAAGCAGGCGACGGCAAGCGCTCAAAGCGCGAAAAGGAACGGGCGGCCGCTTGGAGGGCTCAGCAGGAGGTCCTGCAGGGAAATGATGAGAAAGCCAAAGAGGAGGTGGACAAGGCACAAACATTTATCGATGCCAAGGGGAAGCGTAAGGTGGCCTTCATCAAGAAAGACGTAAGTGCACATACGCGCGAAGGCTCATCGGCATAGTTCCACTCAGAGCTTGGCTCTTGCAACGCATATGTGGTTTTTGTGCATCCTCACCCCGATCGACCGAAGAACGTTGCACCGATTCTCGACCCATATGAAGCGGCGGCCAAAGCCCTGGCTGCGGACGGCAGCACATTCCTCGACCGAACGATTCGCGTCGATAAAGTGCGCCTCCCCTCATCGGTCGCTCTGGAACACGCGACGAGCGCGCTGACCAAGCGGGACGCCTGGTTACCTGGCGGCACGGATCCAAAATCGAGTGTCTTTGTCGGCGGCTTGAACTACGCTGCGAAGGAAGAAAACGTCAGAGTGTTCTTTGAGGAGTTGGTCAAGAGCGAACGAGGACCGAAACAGGCTGGAGAGAGGTATGTGTCTGGTGTAAGGATCATCCGGGACCAAGAGACGCAGTTGGGCAAAGGGTTCGGCTATGTGCATTTTTCCGTACGTTACGTCACTGCTTGGATTGCTTGAAGCATGATAATTTCTGTGCTGAGACTATCTGCAGGACCGCGAAACGGTTGACGAAGTCCTGGCTATGGACGACAAGAAACTCAAGTTCGCGAAGAAGCCACTTCGCGTCCAACGCTGCAAGACACTTCCGGGTGTCTCGTCAAGACTCACCGTTCACCCCAAAGCTTCAATCGGAGGCCCCAGTACCAAGACTGCGACTTCTTCTCCTGTGAGGCCCAAGGCAGCTCGTCCAACCACGATACCAAAGGGTAATCCCCAACTTGGCAAGAAGATCAAGGACCTGTCCAAGGAAGATCGCAAGCTCGCGAAGAGTTCTGATGCCGAGCGACAGGCTCGCCGGATCGCAAAGAAAAAACTCAAGCTGCGTGGGCAGCTGGCAAAAGACACCGAAAAGGGAGCCATCAAACTGGGAGCTGGTAGGAGCGACAAGGAGCGCGGCAAGAACAAGAAACTTGCCAAAGCCAAAAAGGGCAAGACGAGGAGTGCAGCAGCAGTAGCGAAGATGAAGGGGCAGAGATGATCTGCATACATGGTCTGGGAGTGGTAGACAGCCCATTTGCAACTACATATTTGTTGTCTATGTCAATTCCATCCGAGTTGTGGAAGATTGTAAGCATGAAGGCAGCTCGGGACATCTCACGACTACATGCTAAATATCGCTTTAAGCAATCCTGCGACTCAATACTCCTATAACTCTCAAAAGGCTCGAGACAGTCCACGGAATATGATCATCATTTTCATACAAGCACTTCTAGTGACTGAGCGACGAGTAGCCAAGGTAGGTAGGTGTATGAGCAGTTGCAATGAACAGACACTGGGGGCGAGATCAAAACGTATCCAAAGAGTATAATGACGACAACGACGCGGGTGCCTCGAAATACCGAATGGCGAGCGGGGCTAGCTACAGACGGGGCTGAAGGAGTCGAGCATGATTCCTGCCCTTCAGAACAACCTGCGTCTTTCATCGCATCACGATCCCTTTCTCCGCAGTAGTCTTGTTTGGCCTCTTATCGGGGTGGTCCAATCCCAAAGCATCATCGGCCGCCCACTTGTGGTCATACAACACGTCATCTAGAATCAAGATCAGCGCTATTTCAATTATTCACCAAAATGAAACTCGCCTTCTTCAACCGGGGCGGGCTGCTTGAAAATGGTCGACGTGATGAGGGAGAATTTGTATCGAGCAAAGTCTTTCTCGTTGACACCAATCCGTTCCTGTATCCGTCCCTTTGTTACTGAGAATGGTTCCCCCTAGAACTCATTAGCAAGCCGTGTCCGTAGGATCGCGCCCAACCTCACCTCGACCAGCACGAACTTGCATGGCACACCATGTGTCCGTAATGGGTCCCGCTGATAGTGGAAAAGATTGACAATCTTTGAGTTTTCAGGTGCATTGAGCTCATCTAGAGGTATTTCCTAGGCAAGCGTCGGCGTGTTTCGGTGGATGAACAGGGGAAGACATACCTCGGCGTACAGCTCTGCTGGATCTGTCAAGTTTCCAATCATCTCCGAACTCGTGTACTCCCTTTGAGACCGTCCTGATGGAGACACATCAAAGATGCGGATCCTCCCACTTCCACCCGGCTGTAGCTTGACCGTTTTGGCCAGATTGTCCGCGACGTCACTGTAAGTGCTAGTCTTGGGCAGCAAGAATGAATGTGTTGCCTAGTTGCATCAGCTGCGCGGTGTTTTTTGTATTGGAGGGGTTTCACCTCCTCCTTGTTCGTCCGTCCTGTCCAAACCACCTTCAGTGACTTCTTCGTCTCGAGCTCAATAATGCTGATATCGAGCAACTCGTAGTAAACAATGACATTAGGATGTGGACTGTAGTAATTGGTTGAAGTGATGTCCGCCACACTCTGATTGAGAGCGCGTTTGATTATGGCTTTTGGCGAACCGCTTTGAGGGTTAGATGAAGTGAAACGAAGTTTTAATGGATCGTGTTTGAGGTAATCGCCAACGCGGAGTGCCATCTGATTGATCAGCGAAACTGGTCGTACACAAATAAACACTACTACTCACGACATCATAAGTCATCTTCTTGCTCAACATCAAGTCGAAATCTGGAGCTTTCGCTGCCTGGTCTTCATATCGCGGCTTGAATTGGACCAGGACTCGATTTTGCAGGAACTCGTAGAATGCGGGAACACTCGAGTACAGTGATTGTGCCTCAAGATCGGCAGCCCTACGAATTATCAGCATAACCTCGTCAGATGCCGCGGCGCTATTCACTCCTTATCCGTCAACTCTACTTGGTAGCAGATAACGTCTCCATCCTGAATTTCATTCTGCACAAAAGTCTGCTTCAATTTCATCCCCTCAATCATGCCAGCTTTGATCTCCTAATGCACTTTCAGCGATGCTCGCAAAGTATAGGCGAGGACGCACCTCGTAAAGCTTGATTGGGGTCGAAGGTGGCCATCCCATTCTCTCCTGAATGTGAGTCAAGAGGGACCCGACCTTGTCATTTTTGTTGACAAAGACCTTTCCTTGACCTGTCAAAGTCTGGCGAGAACAATCGAACCATTTCAGGAAGATCATGATCGGAGGAGAAGAAGGGTCGGCATGAAGCTTATGCCAAGTTAGCATCCCCTGTCGCCAACTCAATGAGACTCACGGCATTGAAATTGACGTGATCGGGGTTGTAATCGAGATACAATCGTAGGTCATTTGCACGAGCTGCCAGCTGGTTGCGAATATATTCCATCGCTACTATAGGTTAATACAATCAAGGTTATGCGTTCGGGACTCACTTTGATTGTTGTCGTTATCGTGTATCGGAACGTCAGGACGGATCGTCTTATTCTGTCGGTTGACCAGTACCCAGAGCCTGAAATCTCGCTCGTTGTATTTGAAGAACTGTGCGATTCGCTGTTTGAAGGTAAGGTATGTTTCGGTCTTCAACACCCGGAAAGTCGGCAATTCAGTGACGGGAAGGTTCTTGTCGTCAAATGATGCTAAGTCGAAACCCTGATGTCTGCCGAAAATGTCGTCTGTGATGACCTTAGCTGTGAGGTAGAGATGCTGTTCATCCTTCTCTCGTCGCTTGGCTTCAGACTGTTCCTTTTCCGCATCGAGTCGAGCCTCTGCATCCCGTCAGCGCATTCAGATGTCTAAGGCTTCACGTACTCAGATGAGAAGGTGTATCTCCTTCGGTGAAGGGCGCAAGTACTGTGTCCAGTTCCGTCTCTCGGATATATACCAACATGTATGCGTTCGTGAACTTCTTCAGCGTCCGAGCCTGGGTCCGTTGATGAGGTGGAATAAGACCGTTCAACATATCGCCACCATAGTTGTCCTCTAGTACTTCTTTATCAGTGACGGGCGTAACCCTGTCATCGTCAAATTTGAACCATCGTCCATCCTTCTCGGGCTTGATGAGGGCAAAGTAATGCCCGGCGTGTAGGTCACCTGAGTGGACTAAGACACCATGGAGTTTGTAAACGTGAGATACGCTGCGATCTGCGTCCTCGTCGAGATAGTCTGCGAGGTCGATTTCGAAGGGAAACTCGTGTCGGTCGTTGATCTGAGGGTTTAGCAAATCGATAGAGGTTCAGAAAGAGCGCACTTTGACTAGGGCATCCTTCTCAACATCGTACTCAAAGCGTCGCAATTGCAGGTGAAGAACTGGTGGAAAGGAGCTGAAGATGACACCTTTGTTCGCCCGTTGCAGACCATAACCTTCCGCATAGTACATGTTGTCCCCCTCAAGTGTCTCGACCTGGATGTACTCCTTGAATGACTCGGCCAAGCTCTTAAGCCCCTTGATAGTGAGCTGGACATCTAAACAGGTAATTAGCTAATCCAGGCGCCTCCTTATCTTCGTCGAAGTACCGTAGAAATCTTCCTCGCGTATGGAATGTTGATCCACGTCGATGCACTTGACATAGTTCTTCATTGTACCCTTGAACAACTTAGGGATTGCGCCCTCTGCCGGTGTGCCCTGGTCGCGTTAGTAACAGCAGCAACAGCTCCTCGACATCATACCTTCATTTTTATCTCCAGTTTGTCCTGTAAGATTCGACTAAATTCCTGCACGTCATGCTGCATGAACGAGTCTAGCGACTTCCAACCAAAAGATTTTGTAAGCTCGGTTGTGCCTGGCATATCATTAGCCTGCGCTGGGAGCAGCCACATCCAGCTCTTCCACTTACCGACAGGGTGGTGTGAGGTTTGCAGATGGTAGAAGACACGTTGCAGAGCGAGAGCGAGACTTTCCGATGGAACATCGTTGTCCGTGGGTATTTGGTACACGGCCTACAGCTGTATCAGCTGTGTTTCGTCTCTCAATAATGGGGGCTCACCTTTCGGAAGTAGTTGGTACAGTATAGTGATTGAAGAAGTGAGTTCATATAACATGTTGCACCCTGATTTTTCAATCCAACATGTCCCGTCTCCTTCTTGGAATCGTAGCTGAGATCTTATGAGCGCCTGACGCAGCGTGTAGTGGACAGATTCGCACTTCACGAAATTGTGCCACAAGACACCGGTAGGATCTTTAAGAACCCTGACAAATGCTGTGATCTCCACTTCATCGTTCTCAATTGTCGGCCGTGTCTTGCCGTTTGCTGTGTCTGGGGTATACAGCTTTCTGAGGTCGACGAAACGTGTGAATCCCCAGTCACACTCCTCTGCAACGAAACGGTGATGTGCGTCTAGATCGACTCAGCAGTTGCCGCTAGATAAAGTGAAACAGTGTGAATCAGGATTACTTACGTGAAGATGTTTGAATGGTGGGATCCCAAGGATTTGAGATGGCTAGGCAGAACTGGGCACATGCATGCCAACCTTCAGGTGCAGTTTTGGGATTGGCATAATCGAGATAGACAGAGACCATATCGTTTGGCTGGCCGCTCGCATTACCCTGGGGAAATAGAAGTATACGCCTGTGAAGGACGAGTTAGAAAGATGTTCAGAGTCCGATGGGATACCAGAGGAAGCCAAGAGATGGACGAACCATTTATGTCCACCGCAGCTGAACTCTGGCCCGACTATCCGCTTTGGCTGCTGACTCCAATTTTCGATCCTCCACGTCTGCGCCTGAAAATCCTCAATGTCCAGTCCAAGGTCAGGCATTGCCTTGTTCGCGTATGCCTCGACTAATGGTGCTCGTCAGCATCTGCCCGCGAAGCAATGGAGGCTCTTTGGTGTACTCGTGAGTGCAGGTCCGAGCGGGCAGAGCAGCCAAAGATTCATCGGAGCCGGACTGAATAGGGCGAGTAAAACAAATATCCACTCACAGTCGCGGACATTTGGCAAATCTTCCACTTCCATAGGTGCTGGCCCGTCGTCGATGATGATATCGGTCACATCGCCGTGATGTTGTTGCTACATGCCGATCGCTCAGTACCAGAACCACTTCTCGCCACGCAACACACGGAAGGATACGTTCCCATGTCTGCGGGCAACCGCGAGCCGATGCAACAGAGAGAAGCTCACCATGATGAGTCACGCCGGTTGAGCACGGCAAAGAGGTATGAAGAACTAAGGGTTTCGATGCAGAGCAGCGACGTCCTGAAAAGACAAGGACGGATACAAGGTCGCTGCCGTGAGAGAGAATCTCTGTATGTTTATGGAGAAGACGAGAGGAGGTTGCAGCGTTTAGTCATCGATTAATGAATGCGCTGCTGTTAACAGCAATGCTCTGGACGCATCATCCCCTCCCCGGAAATTGACGGCAATACCACGTGTGGCGTCTTGGCTCGAGCCAAACTTAACATCCAAAGCTCTTCTCTTCAGTTTCTCTTCTCTCCTTCCTGCATATCCTTCGTCATGCATCGTATCTCTTCCACTCTTCTTGTCGGCGGTTTCTAAATAATTTTGTCTCTTCCTGGCGACTCCCCACGCTCCCCGCGGTTCTTAGATCCACGACCAGGAGGACCAGCTCCTCTCCCCTCCCAGCCTCTCCTTTCGTCCCCGGTACGAATCCCGGAGCCAGGTTGGCGATTCAGGTGGGAGATGCAAGGAGCCCTCCGCCACCCTTGCCAGGGTGCGCGATTGGTCGTCGCATGAGTCAACCCGCGGAAAATCTACCCGGCCTTTATTGCCTTTACCTTAATCGCTTTTTAGCATGAGGGGTCTGGGGAATCTTGGCTCGAGGACCGTCTTGGTTGTCGAGCGGGCTTGCTACGATTCACAGTGTCTTGCTGTTCCAGAAGATCACTGTGGACCACTAGCAGAGATGCTTTCTTTCATCTTCCCTTCCTGTGCGGAGTCGTCTTGCTATCATGTGAGTGATTTCTCTCACCTTCATCTCACCTGGATTCATTTCATGATGGCGAGAGCGATGAAGAAAAACAAGAGTCTAATCGTATTCACACTGTGCTACTCTACCCGAGGATGCGCTTATCAACTTCAACGGTATCGGAGCTCTCACCCCATATTCTGTTGTCCTTTCGAAGAATGCTTATTGTGGTCTCTACTGACATGTCTGTCAGGTTCCCCTTCATATCGTGCAAGATGCATACATTGAGATTTTTCCGAAATGGGCGGAGTACGTTTGACCTCGTTGCTTATCGAAAGTTACCGGTCGAGGCATCAGGTATTTTACGCTACTGATTTAGACATCCTTACATCCCTGTCACAAAAAAGCTCTCGCCCCCATTCTTGTGGCAAGAGCTTTCCAATCTGGGGACAGATCGACTCCATCCCATGGATTTCGTCGGGGTTCTGAGCGCCAACAGGCGCGGTGGATTCAGTCCATTGAAGGGGCGGATATATATCATTAGATGTGGCGCAAATATCCTCTCAAGATATGCAATGCATGATGATAATTGTTTGAACAGCGAGCATCTACGACATCGATTTACAGCTACGCTTCGTCAGGTTGAGAACTATCAGGAAGTACCATGACCCACTAGTTTGCCACCTGGGCCAGCAAAGCCTTCGTCCCTTCCTTGAAGCCTCTTCGAGCTGGAGAAGATGAAGGAGTCCACCAAGCTTGCCACTGTGAGAACACCGCCAACTATGGCACAGGTCCTGAGTATATTAGTACCGGTCTCATAAAGCAAAGTGTAACTCACGAAGTCAGGAAGTGGGCGAAGGATTGTCGTGTCTCGGTATGAATGACTTTCATGGGCGAGATCTCGTAGCTGAGCATTATCGTTAGCTTGGATTACACAGCTATCGTTGTAGCCTAACTTGAAAAACAGCCCGGGAACACCCATGACACCGTGACTGGTCATATCTGGCCTCGTCAGCACAAGTGCCCATGGCACGCCGGTTCACTCACGGCCATGCCCGTCTCGTCCAGGTGCATTCCCAGCCTTTAGATCCCGCTCATATTGTGTAACCGAATATTGATGAGTTGGGATCTCCTCGCTATTCAGGTAGACAAAGTTAGTCGATACGACCTTGAGGAAGTCTATCATCGTCAACAATGTAGCCTAGAGGCGTCCGCGTTACCCACATTGGAACATGTAGTCGGATTTCACTATGAGAATCAGCGTAGTTAATGACGGGCTTGCGCCTTCCAGACTTCTAGCCGTTCCCAACAAGCCGCCTTCAAAAGGCCCATCATGACACTCACGTTCCTCTGTGCGTATATTCACCCCTTCAAGTGGATCCACAATCCCAAGACTTTTCCGCGTCGCAAGCTCCTGCGGCAGCGTGTCCGCCTCCTGCTTCTCTGGCACGTCTGCTGCAAAACGGAATTTGTGAATGGTATGTGCAAAATCGTGATGATTCGAGTCTTTGAGGTAAGGCACCTGTCCGCATCAAACCTCGCACTTATTACCGGGAGGTCTCACGCACGATCTCTTGCATTTGCATTATGTTATTCTGGAACGAGCGTCCGTGCGAGAAATGCAGATTTCCAATGACCTGAATAACATTAGGTTCCTGGATCGAGAACGGGGGGGCATACCTTGTTGACCCGTACTCGTCCTGCGATACGACATCCCTCTGTATTTTGCTCCTTGATTTTGTCCATCCAACCTTCCTCGACACACTGTTCCACCGTCAGCCAGCTAGATGGAGAAGATACCTGACTAACCTGCTCAATGCCCGTTGGATCGTTAAAGGACCATCCCTTGCGGAGGTACGCCTGCCGGACATCTTCACACGAGTTGCAGCATCTACTCGCAGTCGCACGAGTCAACAGTGCAGCGGCATGCGCGAGATAACTGACCCATTCTCAGGTGGAGATGCTCCGTAACATGACCCGCAGTAGTTAGGATCCCTGTTCAGATTGGCTCTTTCGGCATCTCCTCTGAGCTCTACCGATGGCATCAGCGTCACATCCGACTGAATGAAAATCCACATGACTTACGCCCTGATCTTGAGGTCTCGATCTCATTGCCGTTGCTGTCGACTCGAGTCTTTGCGATGTCGTGCTCCAGGTCTGACTGGTGTTCACCCGAGATATCCATCACATCCAGCGATAGCACTTGGCTGTTTTAGCCACAACAAGCCCTATTCTACAGAAAAGTGGTTTAAAACTTACAATAGCAGGGTACGCGCGGGAAGGTGATGTCCATCTCAATGACCAGCTTTTCCCCTCTACTGCGGTCCACCACGATTGACGGTTCAATGTGGATACGACGATAGTCGACGAATTCCAGCATGATAGATGTCAGGATAATTGAGAGTGAGATGAAAGTCACTGCCAAAGGGTTAGCCTGGAAGTCGGATCGCAGCTTTACGACGACTTGCATAAGGCTCCAGTTCGAGTCTTGATTTTGACATCTTCCATTGTCTGTGTGCATGAGCTTCTGGACTTCCAGTGGCCGCTCAGCTTGTTATTTACCTTGCCAAAGGCGTCAAGACCCGATATCCCTCCCATGAAGCCATTGCGCCCCATCTTGACGAGTATTCAGACCGAGAGGAGATGAACGATAGGAGTATCGACTATGCAGCCATGGAAAAGGACGTGTCAGGTAGCACCTGCGTGATGAACGATGAACGGAAGCAAAATGTCGAGCACATGCTTTCTTGGTCTTACAACGCTGCAAAACCCTCATCACAAGAACTCGAGTTAACCTCACAGCCGCACAGACATACTAGACGGAAAGCTGCAGCCCTGGATCGCCTCACTTGGTCATGGCGGCGCCAGTCTACGTAACATTTGATACCTCTGTTGGATCATTCTCCGTCGAGCTCTATACTGCACACGCACCGAAGGTGAGTTTGGCATCCTGCAGTGCCATTTCAGTGCGTCCTGCTAATATAATGCTGTAAGACTTGTGAAAACTTCTCAAAGCTGGCACAGCGAGGCTATTATAATGGCGTCATCTTCCACCGCATCATACCGGTATGTGCAAATTGATACTGTTTCTGCTTGATCAACCGACCAGGAAGCAACAGCCGTTGACAGGCTGACTGCCTAGGGATTCATGATACAGGGAGGCGATCCCACAGGAACAGGTCGAGGGGGGACATCGATATACGGAGAGAAGTTTAAGGATGAGATACACCCGGACCTGCGATTCGTAGGAGCAGGAATCGTAGCCATGGCCAACTCAGGGCCCAATACAAATGGTTCGTGATTTCTTAAGCAGTTGTCAAACGGTACTAAGGCGCGTTATTAGGATCTCAGTTCTTCATAACATGCGTGAGTACAACTGGGCACGAACAAACTGCCAGTAGTTGCTGAACCACATCAGGCCCCCACGCCCTTTCTCGACGGAAAGCACACCATCTTTGGTCGGGTAGCAGCGGGAATGAAGACAATCCAGCGGTTAGAGGCGGTACGGACAGATACAAACGATCGACCAGTCGAGGATATCAGAATTCACAAGGCGCGTCTGGGGGATGGGAAACTCGCTATCCAATAATCCACTGCATGGATACACAGAGGAGTCCCTTTGGAGCACAGTGACAAGGCGAAACATAATTCGCGCTATGATGGCTCAAGGGGGGCTGCATATCGCATAGCCACCAGCATGCCTTGCTTCCTCGGTCAAACATTCAAGACGGAGTTGCTAAATAGTCAGCACATTGAAAAGCAACGATGATTGGTCTCACGCCTTTTTCCTTATCGCTCGTTCACCGTGACTGAGATCGCCAGTCAGTTCGAAAGCTGCCAAGCCCATACTGAAGAAATCAGTGTACTGCAAAGTCAAGACTGTCAGAAAACTCACGCATTTCTTGCAGCCAGGCCTACCACGTCCACTGCACTGCCTGTACCTCTGAAACTGCTTTCCCCAAGTCCGCCGGGGAAGTCTGGTGGCGGCCGCGCAGCTAGGAACGCTTCGCGCTGATCCCTTACATACTCCACATTTTGTACTGTGAGAGGTACCGATGGAATGTACATAACTGCTGACGGCCCTGTGCCGCGATGCTCTGCCTCGACTGCGTGTATCACGTCTGGTGGAGATATTTTCTCAGCACTAGCAGCGGGGGCGATTGAGTATAACAGGAGCAGGAGCTAGCGAGGAGGGACGAAACATACCGCAATGCCACCATGCTTGGTCGCCTGGCTTGACGCGGGGAAGGCTGACCATCGTCCGGCCCAACTGGAGATGTGGGTGCGTCTCATCATTTAGCTCTTGCCCTCTCGCAAGTGGCGAGCCGGGGAACCTGGATGTCTCGGTGTCAAGATCCCAGTTTTCAGGAGCCAGATAAGCCTCGCGACTCAAACCCGCCTTGGGGTGGAGGGATCTTTGAGCTCGTTAGCTCGTCCCAAATATCACAATCGATAAACTTCGTACTTGAAGAGCGGGCGCATGAGCGTATACGCCGACATTTCCTGGACATATGGGTAGACACGAAGCGTCCCTTCGTCCGGTCCAGTATCAGATAGTGATGTCCACCCTTGGAAGGCTCTGAAGACCCCACACTTCACGACTGTTAGCAGGGGGAGTCGCCTGTTAGGGATTCCGCTCACAGCTCCAGCACCGTCATACATGTTCTGTTTCGCCTCACCTCTCGCTGAAATTTCCCAGGCATCAAATTCCTCCCAACTGCCTTTCAATATTCGGTCATAGACACTCCGATAGATCGGGTCTTCCCAGCGCTCAATGGAGCCTCCATCGATGTGGGGTCCTAAGGCGAACTTTGAGTCGCCGGGATGTCGGATGCGCAAACGGTCCGCATATGCCAGCGGAGTCTGGAGGGAGACGGGTGAATCGCGTGAGCGGTGGAAGAGGGAAAGCAGCGCTCGCTGGACCGCCATTGAGCGTGGATGCGCTCGTGCGACAAGTTGGGGTTTAGACCAACTTGAAATTTGAGTTCAGTCTGTACACTACACCGAGCAAGACGGTTAGTCGATGAGATGCACTCACTAGAGCTCAAAGACCTGTTTATCGTCGGACGGAAATCCCTTGACTTGCGGATTCAGAGCGATGTACTCGCGAAGGTCATCCAGCCACTTCAACGCCTAAACGGCATGTAAGCTCCCAGGTTCGGAGTTCCAGAGCATCAGGACCAGACTTACCTCCTCGTCCGGCACAACGTCCCGCACAACTACAGTGCCGCAAGTCTTGATCCGGTCGATTAATTGCACAGACGGACGCTCGATAAACTCCTCGTACGATACTTCTGGGATGCACTGCACACATATCAGTGCGCCAATGGTTTCGAGGCACTGCCGGTAGCTCACGGATTGCTGTTTCGCCTCGATTTCATGTGCGCGCTGTGCCAAGCGTCCAGTCAAACGTGCCCAACCTCTTCGAAGTGCGATTTGGTTCGCTTGATCCCCTATGATAGATCTGGCGATGGCGCTCAGTGACGGACACCGAGTGGCTTGATACTGAGTTGTACTCACCGTTTTAGTTCCAGAAATCGGGCTGGAAGCACTTCTTCGGCTTCACCAGACAGAGACGCAAATACAGACCCGATCTACATCACGTCAGCAACAGATACCCAACCAGGATGACTGCCTCACATCGCCCTCTTTGCGTTCTTTCCGTCGAGGAGGCGGGGATGAGGGCGGAAGGGGTTTTCCGGCCGGCAAGGCTGCCTCGGCGGCGATTGCAAAGCCCCTCCTTCCCTGCAATTGCCAGGTCCTGGGGCCAGCGATTCTGCTAAGCATGTTCGTTGGTACCGTATTCAGTCGAATATGCTCTTGACCGAATGCCTGTCAGCGCAGACTTCATTGCTTATATGGCCGCGGCGGTGTGGGACTTTGAACCAGTTGAACAGTTTAGCCGAGCCGGACGAGCCCTGGAGAAGGGATCAACCGGGCCGCCTCCTGCTCAATGCGGCAGCGGCAGCACTGGCGTCCATGCCGGCGTAGGCTTCACGCAGTCGATGTGCGTAGGGACGTTCTCCAAACGACATGATCGTAGCGGGAGATTCCGTTCTGCTTGGGATCAGAGGAGCTGGTCACGTCATCGGACGACACGAAGGAGGGAGGGACTGGTTGGGCCGGCACATACTCATACTTGATCCTTGCTAGCTAACTGATCGCTCTATGGCGGTATGCTGGAGGGACTTGCCGCCCTGGACGACCTATGTAGGAATGAAGCATGAGGATGTACGCATCGGATGTTCTCCGGACGTTTTCCGCGGGTATGCTGATTATCGTTGACTTCAAGTGATGTACTCGTATGTACCTACTCCAGCTCCCATTGCGGCCACCAATCCAGACCATTCTACCTCTTCGACTCTGAATGCGCGCGCATGCGTTTGCCATATTCCCGCCCTCGTCTCATCGAGATACACGAGCAACCATGGTGTCCGCCCTGGATCAGGCGACCCATCCAAACCATGCTGGCCTTCTTGTGGACGCACCGCATACCGCCTCTCCAGGCGAGGGCACCATACGAGACCGTCGTGAATATCCTGGAGCATATAGTGCAAGAAATTGAAGACGAGGACGAGAGGCCTGTACAACTCCTTGATTGCTGTTCAGGAGCTGGAGGACCGATACCTGCCATCGAACGCGAGCTCAAGTGGGTGTCTCTACGTGTCTACCCCACGCTACATGTTGCTGCCATCAAGAGATTGACTCCATCGTCTCACAGCGCGCGGCGGTCGCTCGCCTCAAAGGCCCCTCTAAGAGTCGTCCTCTCTGACCTTCATCCTCATGTGGAATCATGGATTAGATTGTCAATGGAGTCTCCAACAAGTTCCCTGTCATATCTTACCTTCCCTGTCAATGCAATTCACGTTCCAACCCATCTCAAGGCGGAGCGGCATCTGAGAACGTTTTTTCTTTCCTTCCACCATCTCTCGGAAGATGGCGTCAGGCGGGTGCTGGAGGATGCCATGCGCACCGCCGAGGGCATCTGGTGAGACCTCTTACTGGGCATGGTGGGAGGGCTGCTCGAGGGTGCAGTTCGCTGACGAGCCTAGCATTTTCGAGCTACAAGGTCCTGATCTTGGAAGCATCATCACCATCTTGGCTCTGTTTCCACTTACCTTCCTCCTCATTCCTTTCCAACGTCCTACGTCGAGTACGTCTACTTATCACATTCCCCCTACGTACTCTTCGTCCCTCACTGGTACTTTTGAAACCTTTAGTATGCGCTGACCAGTCAGCAACCCTGGTGCTCACATATGTAATCCCTCTGCTCCCCGCCATCTTCGTCTTCGACGGCCTCATCTCGGCTTGGCGGACCCGCTCTCCTCAGCATATTCAGTATCTCGCGGGCCTGGCCGCCATGACCGTCCGACTCGAAGGCGGCGACAAAGAGGAGGACTGGAAGTGGGAGTCTGGGGAAGGCTTACATACCTGGCCGTGGGGGCGGATGCGATATGTTGCAGGGCGCCTCGATCGGGGTGGCTGAGATCCTCCAGAGGAGGGGGGGCAAGGGGGAGCAGGCAAGACGGTCGTTCAAATTCACGCTGCAGAACCATGGACTTCACTCAGCACAGCAATCTGGTATCGTAGGTCCAGTCATATTCCTTGCTTGTAATATCCATCCGTGTGCATCAATGAGCATCTGACGGAATAAAGACTCTTCTTTCATCTTTCAACAAGTGCGAGCAGGATGCAAGCGAGATCAGATGCGTCGGGGCGAATTGCCACTTGAGATAGGGGGCTTTGTCTGAACTCTTAACGCAAACACTCCAAGGGAAGAAGCACAGGCGTTGCATCGGCTCAACAGCCCGGTAAGATAATGTAAACTATCAAAAACGAAGATGGTTCCCCTCCTCGCACTGTCCACAATCGCCACCGGCCGATGTAACGAAGTCTCTCTGCGCTGACATGTCGCGAGACGCTTATGCGCCAAAACCGTACAGAGTACGTCCCTGCCTCTTCAAGGCGTACACGACATCGAGCGAAGTGACTGAGATACATCGTCAGCACCTGTCAGTCACATCTGGGAGAAAGATAAGCTGACCAGTCTTCCTCTTGGCGTGTTCAGTGTAGGTGACCGAGTCACGGATGACGTTCTCAAGGAAGATCTTGAGGACGCCGCGGGTCTCTGTCCACTAGTGTCAGCATCGTCTGGTTCGAATAAAGGACGGCGACTCACCCTCGTAGATCAGACCAGAAATACGCTTGACACCACCTCGTCGAGCAAGACGACGGATGGCAGGCTTGGTAATACCCCTGACCAAGACATCAGGCTCTGTCTGTGTTGCCCAATAACGCACTCACTGAATGTTGTCACGCAACACCTTCCTGTGTCGCTTGGCACCACCCTTGCCGAGACCCTTGCCGCCTTTTCCTCGACCAGACATGTTGTTTGTCAAAGGTAGTGTGTGAAGGAGGCAAAGAACTGAAAAGAGAGAGAGAAGTCTGTTGGCGAGAGAGGAAGAGGACGAGGTAAATACCAAGCCGAGCTTATATGACAAACATCTGCTTCGGTGAGTGACGACGCGGGGCGACGGCGTTACGGCGTTTAGAACATTGATTTCATGTCACGTGCCTTTATGTGGGCGTTGTTGATACGACGGTCTGCCCAATCATGAGTGGCTCCAGCGTGCAATAGTCACAGCTATCGGTGCATAGACAAATCACCCGTCCATAGCGACGCCGGTATGGAACGTAGGGGGAGAAGTATCATTGCTGCCTAATGTCGATCACGCCACCTTCTCCCCTTCGGCTCCAGCTCCGTCGTGCGTTCCACACTTGGTCTTCCTGCAACCCGGTCTCCACATCCAGCTCCCAGCCGGACAGGCTGCAGAGCGCCGGCTCGTGTATCCATATCGATGCCTTCACGAGATGTGATGTCCCCGGCTCGAGGACTCCGCGATGTGAAAGCGGCCCAATGAAGAGCGTTCGCTGAAGGCCGCGGTTCTGCCTGAACAGCTTTATTAGCTCGAGATATGCTGCCGAGCGGTTGGACTAACTTTGCTGAGTTGTCTCGGAGCTTCAGGATCCATCGCGTAGACAATGCAGGAGACCGATTCGACAGTTCAAATGCAACCCTCAGCTCACATGGTCTAAGCAGCATGAGTGATTTCCTAGCCCCTAGATTCTTACCCCTCGGCGAAATTGTGCCCAACAATACCACGCTCTGCCTCGGTCTTGATCCTCACCACGATAGGATCATCCTCTCGAGCCAGGGCACCTTCCAACACAGAGTCCATCAAGACACGCCGCAGCCTCCCTGTTTCTTCATACATGGTTCGGGTCCGCTTGTTGCCGCTGGCTAGCGCCTCGTTCACTTCGCGTCGCAGAGGTTCGATGATGGAAAATTCTGGTGCGGGGCGTAAGGATAGGATGTAAGTGTGGCCATGCCGTGTGTATTCTGCTCCCTGTGAGGCACTCCAGGAGATGCAGAGGTCCAAGTCTAGGGGGTCGAAGAGGGGAAATATGCGTCGACGAAGCTTGGCGGGCACGCCGGGAAACTCCAGACCGAGTTGAGATTCTCGATGTAGTCGCCGAGCGGAGAGCAGCACGTTCATGTCTCCTGGAGGGACCTTCAATCTCCCACCGAGCATCACATCGTCATGTGGAGTGATATCAACCTCCGCTCGACCTTGAACGAGATGTCCTAACGCTGCGACGAGGGATCTCTGCCAGATATCCGGCTCAGAATCTGGCTCGTCGTCTCTTGTGACTAAGAGGTAGGTCCGCAAACGCTGATCGGGATAAACTTGGTGCGATCCTTCAGAGACTTCGGCCTTCCAGAACGGGCTGAGAGAATGAATCTCGGTGATTTCAACAGTCAAGTCTGAATCGTTGACGCACTAGCACACGTCAGCACTGTGTACGATTACAGAGACTCACCTCTACACCAATCAGAGAGACACCTTGCTGCATCATCGCAGGTCGAAGAGAAGACGAGACCCTCAGCAGAGGTCGCACTTCCACGCTGTGTGCAACTTTCGCCGCAGATATGTCGTCCGGGTTATCCGTACTCGCAAAGACTGCGAGACCAAGTAGCTGTACGAATCCTCGATGTGATCCTCTGAAGATGATCGGGGTAGAGACTGATTGTCCTGCACAGATAGGATTTGAGTAAAGTATGATTGGCTTGAGGGGTTCAATAGTATTGGGTGTTAACGTTCGGGTATCTGTATGCTTGATATCTGGAGGGCAGGGATCAGAGCCATTCCTCCGCGATCCCTACTTACCTTGAAGGCGCAAGTGTAGCATGCCTTCGTCACTCAGCACGATCCGCACATCCTCTACGGCGATCGTGCCAGGATTTGTCAACTTCACCGTACCCTCTACGTGCTCCCCATCGTACATGACATCCGGCAAGCCTTCGAAATCGACCAATAATCTCGGCTTTGAACGCTCAACGATAACGCTCAAGCTAGTATCTTCCGCATATGCTGACTGAAGTCGGTGCGCTTTCGTATCGTATAAGCGCTTGCCTCTTCTGCGAAGCGATTGAGTACAAGGGAAGAATCGGTGAAAGAGAAACGAGGCAGATGTAATGGTGAGGGTTGTTGGCTCGCAACATTTGACCTCAATGGCTATCGGCCGTATCTCATATGGCTCGAGAATCATTTCGGAGATGGTTTCTATCTCCACCGCGATTGCGGCGTCGACGGTGAGGGTTAGATTAGTGAGCGCGAGGGGGGCGTTCAGTGGATTGCTAGCCAACAATTCCACTCGAATTGATTCTTCCCGGTGTCAGCTACTGCAGGCTCGCAGCGAGTAAGCCCTTACCTCCGATTCCCACTGCGGTCCTCGTGTCTGGAAATAGCGACATGGGCTTCTTGCCCTTGCGGTCCCAGGAATCCAGTACTTGACTCTGCAGCGTGGCCCATCGCTCCGGAGAGCCGCTTCCAGACGATTTTGACGAGGAAGGCACAATCCGAGTAGCCTGCACATCAAAGACCGGCGTTGGTAACTGTAGATTGCCCGAGTTGGCGGCCAACATCTCGGGATGCGCGGACAATTGCTAGTCCGTTTCAGTTTGGTCGGCGATGTAGACTGTTTATCTCACCTCATAAGCAAGCGCCATATCCTCCAAGACCATGCCTTGAGATCCTGGTGTGCCAATATCCTCTCTTCGCAAGAGACGTAGAAAGTGCGCGACGGCCACATCACTTTGGCCTAACGTGTAGGCTTGACGTCCCAGAGAGTACTCAATTCGATCCTGAGCTGCTGTCCAGGGAGCAGATCGATATGTGCCAGAAGCTCTATCGAGACATCTACGTGAGTATGCCTTCTACTAGATATTAGCACAATGGTCGGTTTGCTCCAAACGTTCTGCGTACCAGGCCCGCGGTCTCGTAACGCCTTGCAGCCATCACGAGATGGAAAGCACTTCTCCGCCTGCCTTTCTGGCTCTTCCCATCCTTCAAGTCTGCCGCTGCAGCTTCTTCGATGAATACTGCGCTCGGCACCTCATCGGCCTCCCCTGCAGCTCGGACCAACGCCGAGCCAACGCCTCGCCATTCACCGATCATTCTCCACGCCTCATAATACAGTACCGTGATCCGCATAGCATCGAGGTGGATCTGATTCGCTGCCGCGTGTGATTGATAGGCGTAGACGGCCTGCTCTAACCATGAAGATACATCGGCGTGTTGCAATAATGTGGACGGGTTAGAGGGAGGCGTTGGAGGAGTGGATGGCAGGAAGTATGGGTTTGAGAGCAGCTGTGACAATCCGTACATCTCGGTTGCCGCGGCGGCATATCTCCACGCGCGATCTTGTGCCGCATCTCGACGCAGGGAGTCATACACGGTGGAGGCGAATCGATAGTCGCGCAGCATGAATGCAAAGTCTCCCAAACGGCGCGTCAGTGCTTCAACAGAGGTGACGGGATAGCTATTACGGCGTCAGAGTTCCGGTGAAAGTGAGCACATGTTTGCCACTCACTATCCCTTAGCCATGTTGTATCCAGCTTGGATAGCATTCGGCGCCGGACTACTTGGTCGACTGCCAAATAGCTTTCGCCCTGCACCGAACAGCCGGCCCGTAATTCCTCTTCGATTGGTCTGCCAAACCTCGTTCCATTCTCGTATCCTCGCTTCCATCCACGGCACCAGACTCTGTACGACCAACTCGCGCACCAAGGCCACCAATCTTTGGGTGTCTTCGCCGTTCAATTTGGCCCCGTATAGTTTCCTGCGGACGGGCTTGGTAGGACTGTAGGGAGTATCCGATACCGAGCTGTCAGTTATCGTTGTGGATGCTGCGGCGAGAGGAGAGAGAGTCAAGGAAGACAGCGCGGAAGCGTAGACTTGGGATAAAGCAGAAGGATTATCATCAGGGGTAAGTGGACGGGGTAGAGGAATGCTGGGATGCGTGGATACGTTCGGCGATGGCGGGGGGGGGCGACGTTCTGCTTGGGAGTTCGTAAGGAGCAAGGTAGAATGAGGTCCATAGGCCTTTTTGACGCTGGCCAACAGGGCGTGGGCTCTGAGATAATCAGTCAAAGCAGGACTATTTGATCCCTTTCAATCACGCACGCTTCCAAATCTGGACCCATCTTGCTCACATCGTGGACTACTACGTAGAACCGCATGACATTGACTCCGTCCATCCATGGTACCGCTTGCGCAATTGGTCCAACAGAGCGGCCATGCAAATTGGCAAGCGTCACGAGAGGATCAGGTGTGGATGTACAGATCGCTATGAGAACACCGACGGGATGGTTAAACGTCTCGTGAGATGCAAGAGGCCGAGAAGCGAGGAGGAGCGACCGGGTGAGCGCATATTGTTGTTCCTCGCCTATAACTTCACTCAGTGGTGCGACGTGGCATGTCAATGGACGTACTAGGCTGACAATCTCCCACAAAGCTGCCAATGATGTCGACAACCATGTCGGGGTTGAGGGAAGACAAGTTTGGATCTGGAGAGACTGAAGCATAGCTCACGAATCGCAATGGAAATGTGGGCTGTACTGCAGGAATGAGCGTCGACGAGAGTATCGACACTATGCGGTCCGTCAGAATCAACATCTCCCAAGCCTACCATTCACTTTACCTCGCTCTGTGCTGCCCTCCCAGGGCCGCAAAAGCTCCTCAAGCCCGCGACATCCGTTGGCCTCGCAAGAGTCGATGACCTCGTCCGAAGTGAGGACGGCTATCCGTGGCGAGAGGGCCTGGACTATCGAGAGGGGCGGAGAGGGCATTACGCGGCCGGTCCTGCCTGACCCGGCCTCTTTCTTGGCGTCCTGCGGGGACGTGGGGACCTAAGATCGTTCTCTGACAAGGGATGGTGCATGCAGCATTGACTATTACGACCGGGGAGAAGGAAGGACCTCAAGGCGCGCCAAGGTCGAGCCACAATCTTTGCACGCCTATGGCCAGCCCCTCACGAAAAGTTCGTTTTGTTTCTTCGCTCGTCCTCTCTTTGGGCCATCCGCCGAATACGATGTCATCTGTAAGATCGTCCGCCTCTGCGTCTCTCCGAAACGCGGTCAAGTCCCGACGAATCACTCCCCTAGCGACTCGCCAAGCTTCTTCCTCCAAGGGTCAAGGGACGCCGGTCGAGTCCTCTCCAGTTGTTCTCCCCGAAATTCGTCTCGGTGCCACCCACACATCTCGATACCATGAACACTATCAGTCCACCTTAGCGCCTGACCTTATGTATATGACATACGACCACCGAGTCGCTCGTGCTAAGCATCCCGATCCCGAAGCTCGTGAACCCATGACGCCGTATCGCGCCAATGCAACCGTCAATCAACGCACACCCCCACCTCACCCGCGTACAATCACCCCCGATCTCGTTCCCGAGCTCGAATCCATCATCATCCACATCATGGTGAAAGAGGCTACAGCGAGCAAACACAACCTTCTCTCAGGTATCATGGCACTACGAGCACTTTCCGGGGAGGCCGCCCATGGCGGCAACAAGCGAGGCGCCTCGGGGGTTCAAATTGTGCGAGCCAAAGTCGGTGCCGCGTCATGGAAACTTCGTGCCGGTATGCCTATCGCCGCAAAAGTGGAGATCAAGGGAGAAGCGATGTACGACTTTGTTCAAACACTTGTCGATTTTGTTATCCCGCGAATTCGAGATTACCCAGGGATTCCTCTTCCACCCGACGGAAAATCCACAAAATCACCTAGTGTGGTCGGAGGAGTCTTTCAGTTTGGTCTGTCGCCGTCGGCTATGGCTTTCTTTCCTCAGATCGAGGCTAACATCGACGCCTACCCCCGGCAGCACGGAATGCACATCTATTTCAAGACCAACCAGAAGGGACCTAGAGCGGAGACGACCGCGAGGGTGCTAATGAGCGCTTTCAGACTTCCGTTCTACAGGAAGTTGTGATGGGTGGTGTTCAGTAGAGTTGGCCGCAGACAGATGCTGTCGTAGGGCTGGAAGGGGAGGTGCTGGGCTGCTCGCATCATAGGGCGTTCTCGATGTAATGTATATGCGCCATTATTGCAATACCAACATACTCTCGCATCATTCAAAGGGAGCTGCAGGGCATTGCAAGTCTCACGCTTGTATCACTTTCCATACGACTGATGCGCGGACCCAATCACGCCAGTGATAGAGTGATAGGAATATAGGATTTTGATATAGATATAGGAGAGCTATTCATTTTCCAGTCCCTTAAGAGTTTCTTCAAATTGTTCATCTCGTAGTCAGTGACGAAGATATTCATCCAACTATGGGAGGTACGATTCACACATGATCTCTCTACGAGAACATGATGACTACCAGCCTGTACTAAGTGCTACTCCCGAGGTGTTACTGTGCGCGTGTCACTTGGCATGAAACTCTATCTCGGTGACGCGGAAGTCGAGAACCTCTTGCTGAAGCAAGGATCAATCGCCGAACAAGACTTATTGTGGGACATACCTTTTGCCACAGACCTCCACAAGCTGCCGTCACACCAACAAGCCAATACTCCTCCGATCCAAGGGGAATGCTCACATCAAACAGACTCAAAACTTCCGCCTCTTCACTTGATTTATCCTGAGTATGCGGTAGCGTTAGTGAGGCGAGCAAAGTCCGCGTCTTGCCGTTGTACAAAAGGTCGAGGACATGAGTTTGCCCATTGCTGAGATAGGGAAGACTGCGATCAGATGTACAGGCAACGGCGTAACGATGGTGTGCATTCGGAGGGGAATGTAATGAGATGTGCGGAGTTGGAGGATCTGCTGCAAAATCTTGCGTCCGGTAAACATCGACTGCTAAGATTAGCCATAGTCTGGCTTATGCAGAATGACTAACTTTCGACTGCAAAATCACCTTCGCTGCCCAAACCGGAGTAGCCCATACCAAAGCCACCAAGGCCGAGCTTCGCCTCAGGACAGAAGACTATCGCCATGCCATCCGCAGCTGCCGAGTCAGGAGCTTCCGTCATGCGGAATTTCAGAGAACACTTGAAGCTGCTCTTCTGAGAGATCCTTTTCTCTGCAAATATGGCTGAGCTGGTACCGGCGGCGTCGGTCAATGTGAACGAATCAGGATCAGCACGAGTATTGCCGAGTAGATTGACCATATCGCAGGCCGACAGGAGATGTCGCGAGACTACGCCATTAGCACATGTGCTTCGAATCGGCATCTGATTTGCTGACTACGATACTTCGGAGTCTTGCTGCGTCTGTCGCCCAATTCGCTCCGCATCTTTCTCCAGTCCTCTGGTCCAGAAAGTCGACCACCTAGCTCTGCCTGCTCCGCCTCCTGTAGCCGTCTTTTCTCATCATCCATCCAGCGTTTCTGCAAGATGTCCATGCTCCTCAAGCGCACGACTTCTACTTCTGAGAGCTTTCCTCGCAATTTGATAGTCCTGTCGCTCAAAGTCTAGAAGGCGATCAATTAGTCTCGACGCAGGACTATATACCTACTGTTTGAAGCAAGGCTGCACGCCAGCCTCGCGTCCGTCGCCGTTCTTGACAAGCACCCTCGTAATCGTCCACATAAGCTCTTGTGACGTCTTCGTAACCACCAGGCCCCACAGCACTATGGGTGAGATCAGTCCATTGCCAGGACAGCGACTACCGCAGAGCGTACATGCAAAAAGCCTGCTTCTTACCCCACCCTCGTGCATACAAGAGAGGCTTACTGACTGCTGCCTCGCTGCTGGGGTCAACAAAGACTATTCAGGCAGATATCTATATACGTACCTCGGGTCTACATGCACCCAGTGCTGCGCGTCTGGTGACCAGTACTCTGTCCACACATGATCCTCACTTGGTTCATCAGCGGTACTATTCCTCAGATACACTCACCTATTCCAAACGTATCGACTCTCGATATTGCTTACTCGCAAAAACTCATAAAACAGCTGCGCCCATTCGCCACACCTTCCAGTTCGAGTTCTTATCAGGGACCTTACAGAGCGATACCTTGGGAATCGTACTCGACCAGAACAGCCCGTCGCCTCCGCACATTCATGTATCTCGACACGGCTCACCCCTTCTCTCCTTTCCTCGTCTGTCGGCTGAGCATTCTCTCCCTCAGCCCGACGAGTCTTTCCATGACATTCTGGGCAGGGGATTGGGTCGACCCAACTCATGTAAGTAGTCTTGAACCACTGCGCCAGCGCAACGACCGAAGCGTCCATCACGCCGAATGGCTGGAAAGGGGGTGATGCAAGCAGGGAGAGAGCTTGCATCTCAATGGAAGCTTTCGGAATCTCTTCCTCGAAAGCAGATCTTTCGAGACCATCGAGCTGACGAGAGCATAAGCTATACTGAGCCACAAGGATACGATGTTTCAAGTAAGCTCACCTCATCTGAAAGCGGCCTGGTATGCCGTTCGAGATCATTCAATACAGCCCACATATCACCATCTGAAGGACTTCGTTGTCTATGACTACGCTGTACCGAATTGTTTACAGCAAGGAGCAGTGCATCAGTTCCGATGCTGGTTACAAGCCTCTGTAAAGCTCGGACTTGCCGAAAGTGGATCGAAGGTTCTGGCAGAGTTGGAATCGAGGTATAAATTCCTTTGAGTAGCTGACGAGAGATGTATCCAGCGACCAGACTCTCGTCGTTGCGGGCCGAAAAGGATGACATCTCTGAGACGATTCCACTCAGCGGAGCGGGTGAAAGGTGAGAATTGAGGATGGAAGAAGCTATTCATTACGCGACTTGCGGAGCCCCATCAAACAGCACTCGCTGGTTGTCGCATAAGTGGGTAGAAATGAAGTTACAGTACATGTTCCCTGTAGGTATGTCCAAATTTATATAGGTCTGAGTCGCTCCACATCTCCACAGAGAATCGGTATGCCACCCCACCTACCAAACACGTGGTGGATAGTACAGTCCTTTCATCACACCGTCGAGTTGTCTCGTTGGGTTCTTGTTGGGATGAGAGAGGGTTTACTGAACCATTACAAGGTAGGTTACCTTACTTGGGACTTCCATCAAGTTTTAACCGAGTTCTCGCAGAAGTAGTGGAAAGAAGTACGTGCTCTCTATCTTAGATGTATGCATCTATATAGCTCAGAGTCGCTCAGCCCCACAGAAAATCCCTCAACGGTCCCACCAGAACAACAGGCGGATCGCACAGTATTCTCAACAAGCGTTTACTTACGATCCGTGAGGGCTCAAAAGTATGGATCTTGGTGCGATCCGCTCCTTCAATCCATATATGTCTCGGAATCGCCGAAGAGTGCTCCATTACGCGATCTAATCGTAACCTCTGCCCGACCTCTTCTTCCCCTCCCTGCCTTTGTAATGCTTCTTTGTGACATCAGATTTTGACATAGTCGTGTCTTTCCCAGCGAGGGGCCGCCCGTCGGGTCCTAGCATTCGCTGATGAGGATGGAGCATTGGTCGGGAGAATCCAAGTCCCCCATCCTGTGCATCTCGCTGCTGCTGATTTCGTCCCAACACAACTGGTCTCGGAGCTGGCCCAGCTTCGGTAAAGTACACTTCGTCCAATGCTGCTGATTTGGCTGTTCCCCCTCGGACCGGAGCTGAAGCTGCGCTGGCCCTCACGGACTGACTCGTCAGCTGCCGTTGACGGCCAGGCAACTCAGATGTAGCCAATTGAGCAGGAGGGATGAAGGTATCGGCATTCTTGCTGACGTGGGTTACTGGCGCGCGTTTCTTGCCGTTCTCAAATGCGTGTTCGAGTCTGGCAAGTGTTTCCTCTCGGCTCGTCGCCATGAAATCATCTGGGTTGACACCGGGTGGCGGGTGAGCGTAAAGCAGTTTCGCGTTCACGTAGTCCTTTAGTACGTATCGAGCAGCTCGAGATGTATCTGGCATTCCAAAGGATGCGCGGGTCATTCCTCTCGCAACTGTACGCATTAGCTGACTCTATCAGGACTGAATGTCACTAACTCGCATAGGTAGAGAGGAATTCCTCCCAGGTGAGTTGCCCAGTACCCCCGTCCTCAACCTCCTTCACATCAATTGCGATTCCGTACGTTCCTTCAAGAATTGCTCGCGGTATCCGTTGACAGAGCAAGTCGACTGGCGCAGAATATTCTCTCATCTGGTCGATCGGCAGGACACCGTCGACAACCATATCCGCCTGAGTATTGGCGAATTGTGGAAAGACCAGTCCCGGACAATCACACAATGTAACTTGGTCGGAGAGGCCTAGTGTTTGGAAATGCTTGGTTTTACCGGGCGTTGAGGAGACCGACACTTTCTTCGCACCTAATAGTGCGTTGATGGTTGATGATTTGCCAACGTTTGGGTAACCGACAAGGCCAACCACTAGCTTGTCAGGGTGAGGTTGGCGGGAGGTCGCGAAATCTGGAAGTATTCAGCACAGCCAACCAATATCAAGAACGACACACCTTGCAGACTAGGCGCAGCCCTCTCGAAAAGCTCCTCCAGCTCAGCAACCGACAGTACTCGTGTCCGTTTATTCTCTACACCATCCTGGCCGCAGTGCTGTGGCATGTTCCAGGCAATCTCCTTTGAAGCAAGCGTGTCTCCCCTCGCCAATGAATCCTCAATTTTGACTCGGCCACCATGACCGCCATGATCCTCCTCTGTTGACGGTCCCCCACCGTTCTCCTCAAGAATAGTCTTGTCCAGCCTCCCTACGACATCTTCATCCTCCAACTCCAGCACTCCAGGGGGAGCTGTTTCCAACTCATCTTCATTCCCATGAACGACCTCATCCTCCTTGACGTCCCCTTCTACACAATATTCGTCCTCTTCCCTTTGCCGTGACCGTTCTGCTTGTTCAAGCTCCTCCGCTGCTTGTACTGCCGAGAAGAAAGCATATGCCACGTCATGTTGTTCGAACCAATCGGCCCACGCCAGTCTGGGCTCGTTAGCCTGAGTGGCTCGCAAGTCTACTGAAACTCACCGTTGATCGTACGTCAACAAGTCCGCTTTATTGATCAAGAGAAGGCTCCGTCTCTTTCCTTTCCCGGGGACTGTGACATCCTCCTGATCGACGTTTTCATCATCTCCAATCTCCTGAACGTAACGTTCCAAATCGACACAGCGAAAGCCGAGGGGATTACGCGCATCGACAATTTGCACAACGAGATGGGAGCGCTCAAGCACGCGCCAGAGCTGTCGCCAAAGCTGTACATTGCGCTCGAATGGGGTCAGAAGGAGGTTGGAGGATTCTGCAAGTCTAGACGGCGCGTGAGCTCGTGCGGTTTTCTGCAAAAGCAAACATACTGAGCAAGTTGACGCCGCCAAGCGAGAAATGAGTCTCTCTCTTGCTTCTCTAGCTCTAATCGGGTGGTCTCCCTCGTCCAGGGAGGCCTTCAAGTCATTGAGCGACGACATCTTCAATACAGCGAGGGCTGACTGACCTCCGTGGTACAGTTAAATCACCTTCCAGGTCCACCTGCTTCCGCACCACCTCCTTCTTCTCCTCCTCACTTAACAAATATGGGTTTCTCTCCGTCGCTGTTCCCAGTCCCGCAATGATACGCATCTTGGATCTTTCTGACGAGCAAATCTGTCAGCACAGATTGAGAAACGGAACGCGAACAGACCTGTCGTAAAATCTGCATCAGCCAAGGCAGCGTTGGCCAGGAACTCATCCAGATCCCTCTCATGAGTGATGGATTGGAGAGGATTTGACTCGTCAAGCGTATACTAGAGAGTCCAATGAGCCCTTCTCATTGATTAAGGTGTTTTTCCACTGACCAATTGAGACTCTTTGGGCGTATGTGCGTCTTTCACCCGTCGATTAATCAGCGCTTTCCCTAAGCCCGACGAGCTGGCTTTAGTCCGTTGCGTCGGCTGAGTTAAGGATGAGCTGAATATGATGTGTGCTACTGGCGATGGAACTCACCATTTAAACACTGTTGATGAGCACAATCTTGTGTAGTGCCATACTTTCTTCGCGATAATCTGATCAAAGTCGGTGGAGGCAATGATACAAAAGCCTCCGTTAGTGGGGTGAGAAATTGTGACTAGGAAAACGATCATTGGGACGTCGCCTCTTTCCTATCCTGCTCATTGTCCCGCTCTCTCCCCGTTTCAAGTATTGTAGCTCACGGGTCCTGTGCTACCACCTTACATGCATGCTCGTGACACGTATGGGGGTCCGTGTTACGATAAACCGCTTGCTCTCGACGACTTCGGGCACTGGCACAAACTTTGAGTCATGTTCGATCGGCGCAAGGATTCCGTTCAGCTTCCATTGGAACCATCCTCTCATAATGGATACGCATAGCCCCTGCTCCGAGGCCCAGAAACTCAGGAGCTTGTGTACCTTCATTCAATACATTCATTCTCGTACTCGCTATTCACTTTCTCTCGAGGAATGTATCTCTTGTCTCCTTCTCGCTTGCTCCAGTCTCGTCCTAGGTGTCTTAAGTCCTCACAGTCAGCAGCAAGACCCATCCATGGACGAAGTTCACCAAAGTTCACCCAGGTTCAAATACTAGGCTACGTGCGCGTTGAGAACCTCGGTAAGAAGTAGGCAAGTGCCGACGTCAATCGGTGTTGGACTATGCTAAAGCTTCATGTTGTCACAATGCTTCGACCGATAGGTGTATAGGGTTTCGATCAGCTTCGACCGGGTAGTAGACGAGCATGGCCAGCATGACGTCCATCTCTTCATGTTCTAATCTCCGCCGCATTATGAATCCTCTCTATCACTAGCCACCTTCACCCCTCGATCTATCTCGCCATGTCTGGTCGTGTCCTGCCACCTTTACCTCAGACGTCTCTTATCGATACGGTAAGAGTCCAAGTCTCAAGTCGCTAGTAGGCGTCACCGATGTAAACTCTGGGGACGATCAAATATATCGGGCCATGTTCGCCCTGACTCGGAATATTAATGCTTGTGTTGCCGGGCTCCCTCCATGTCTCCCTCGAGTGTATCTATCGGCGGCCGCCAGTTATTGCGCACACACCCTGATTGACCAGTGAGCCCAACTGGAGGGTACCCTTCTGAGCGATACTTTGATGCTCAGAATGGTGGAGCCATAGATGACCACCACAAGCCCTGTTACGACCTGTCCTTGATTGACCTCAAGCTAATCAAAGACGTGTGGAAAGCTGTCGTTTACAAGGGTTGAGCTAAGTGCTCGGTTCTTGTGACTTGGTTGACAGTACGGTTGTCATGACCCGGTCCGGATTGTCATGACCCACAGCACCGTGGTTTGACCCATCATGGAAAAGCTCATAGTAGCAGACAGTGGAAAGTATCATTGTGGAAAAGCTCATAGTAGCAAACAGTGGAAAGTATTATCGTGGAAGTACTTATAGTAGCCAACAGTGGGAAGTACCATCGTGGAAGCCCTTATCATGGCTAAACCTATGCGAGGCAGAGCCATGATGCCAGAGGTATGAAAGGGTGCACATTTTGTAGTCTTGTCACGAACCTGTCCCAAGTAGTGATGGCTTGAGACAGGATGGACCGCAAAGGTTTACTAAGCTTGGCCTACGTCTGACGGGTGTTACGGCCGTGTCTCTGATGATTCGACAGAGGAAACGGGTAATCGGGGCGATTCGACTATAGCGAAATAGTCTCGAACCGGAAGCGGAAGGCTTTCGGCTGAAGATTTGTCAAACTATCGACAATCGAGGTGAATCGAGGAAATCGAAATGATATCGAGAGTAACATACGAGTTTTGATTCCTGGGGGGATCAAGGCAGATCTATCTACTTATATATTGCAGCATCTTATCTATTTCCAATGCTGTTGTTGCCAATAGAATCACCTATTTCCAATATTATTACTAAGCATCAATTCGAGGTTTTCGAGGAGGTTGAATTGAGGGATCGAGAGTAAACGAGTGACGAAGTAAGTTATCGAGATGTGAATGAGTGACGAAGAGAGTGTCGAGGTGATTCAAGTACTAATTGAGATAGATCGAGAGGCTGAAAAGGTTGAAAAGTAAGTCGAGAGTATTCGAGGTAAATCGAGGTGAGTCGGGTCATGACAGTACGGGTGTAGACGGTGAAGCTTGTGTATTGGTTGGACAGCAAGCGGTGGCCAGCCTGGTCGATGAGGTAGCATCGACCAGGAATGTGAGGCAAGAGTAAAGACAGTGTCGAAAGAATGTGAGACAAGTGAGTGAAGAAGTGAGAGAAGAACGTGAGATAAATAAAAGACTGGAGAACTACAAACTACAAAATGCGCATCCTTTTATACCTCTGGCATCGTGGCTCTCCCACGCTCATTGTGGCTCTTCCACGCGTGGTTCAACCACGATAAGTACTTCCACGATAAGACTTTCCACTATTTGCTACTATGAGCTTTTCCACGATGGGTCAAACCACGACGTGGGTCATGACAATCCGGACCGGGTCATGACAGACTCCC